>JAABKK020059172.1:0-12951 GCA_011634745.2 Catotricha subobsoleta
AAATTTCGGATAGGCCTTAAAGATACGTTCAAAAATCATTAACATTTTAAATTTCTCAACAAATTTATTTTATGCACACAGACACACACACACACGCATAAAAACGATGTTATTTATATTAATTCTGTATTTCTTTTTCTCTTTTTTCTTAAAGAAATGAAGCAAGTATATTAATTTGTGCAGTGAGGTATTTATTGGCACATACTTTTGTTGTATCGATGACTTAATTTACGAATGGAATAAAATTAATCGTACCTACTGCATAGAGAGACCTTCAAAACGAAATGTAAAGTATTAAATATTTAAATAAGCACTTAGTGTTCACTTGGTAAAGTGGGTATATAATTATATAACAAAGAACATAATTTAAAAGTTTTATTAAAATAATAAAAGAAAAAAGAAAAAAATATTGTACATATTTGTAGGTAGTTAAATAAATTGCTTTAATAAAGGATCAATAATAAAAATTATTACAACATATGAATTTTTAGTATTTACCACTACTAACAAATGAAAATTATATAGAAAATTAAGAGCAACTTACCTAATAAATGCTAATGATATTGCGATTAGGGAACGTTCGTAAACCACGTAGCATTCATAGGGGAGGAGGGGGAGTATATAAAAATATGCTACAGTTTGTTTAGAAGATGTTAGGGGGAGGGGTGTTAGATTAATTTGTTCATTAACTTTTTTTTAATTTTTTTTTTTTTTGCTAATCGACGCGATTTTCCTTAAGTCCAACAATGCAAACAAAAAAAATATACAGAAAATGAGAAATGTGACACGCAAATTATTAATTAACCAATAAATTATTTTGCTAGTTCGCAAAATCTGAATTACCTTTAATAATACAAAAATAAAAAAAAACAAAACAAATGCACAAACCCGATAAAACACAATAAAAATTTAGTATATTAAATTTCAACACTAACAAAATAAAACATAATAAAACAAAAATTAATCTAAATTCATAAGAAAAGAAATTTGCTTTATTGCGACCTAGAATTGAAACATTAAAACGTTTGAATTAAAATAAATCCAACACATGCATCTTTTCCAGATATAAACAATAACGCCGTTAAATTCGTAAATAATGATCTAGATGACTAATATTTTCAATACATAAAATGAGCCATCGAACACAATTCTAAAATTGAATTATAAATACACGCCAAATAGAAATAACCATTAATCAATTGGGTACATATAAAATTTCACTAATTAATGCTAACACATTTTTTTTTTTTTTAATTTTTTAATGCACTCCATTCTTTCATGAATACTAAATAAATATATAGAAGAAACATTTATGCTAAATATAATTAAATTAGAAATTTTATTACAACAAAATTCATAATAATGAATATTTAATTTACATACACATATCATATAGTGTTGATTAAAAATGTATGTGGAAATTTTTTATATTGTTAATTAATTTATGGAATTTTTCAGAGTTCAGAATGTTTAGGGTTATGTTTAAAAAGTAATCGAGTATTATGCTTTCAAAAGCACATATGAATGATATGTCCAACCCGCACATACCTACTACACTTACAAACATTTATTTTTCCTGAAACTTGTTCTAAAAGATTATAAATTTTCATCGTTTTTAAGTTATATTATCTTTTCTTTTGAAGTAAATAAGAAATTCAAAATATTTGTGTTTGTTCAATGAATAACTAGATAGATTTATCATCACTTCTAATATATTGTAAAATGAATTGGAGGGCCGGCCCTATTAGTCATTCACTGATTGATTGGCTTTGAAGCTAAAAGTATAGAAATCATCGCGCACAGAATTAAAGTGTCGTACAGACCATTCGTATTTGATAGGAAAATAGAACTGAACGACGATATGCAGAAGATCTTATTCTTTCGGCAAAAACGACTAGAATTCCACTTTTAAAGTTAACAAATTTATTAAATAAAAATCAATAAATAATTACATACTATTTTGATGTTTCAAAGTTTAAAGCTGCTAGATCTCTTATATGTAAATTGATTATTATTATTTTTTATTATTATATATTTTTGTCTTATCTTTTATATTTGTGAAGAATGAAAATATATGTTTTGTCCGAAACCGAAATCAAATATTTATATATAATTCAAAAAACGAAATGATTAATTTTTGAATTTTATGTGAAACGGTTTTGATTTACAAATTAAATAGAAAATCTACATGGAATTATTTTTATAGTAAAATTTAAAATTTTATGATAATTAATAACTTAGAAACTACGTATTTACGTTAATATCCTAATTAATTAAATTACTTAATTTCTTTTGTCATGAAATGATCTAAGATTTTCTTTTCTTTTTGTTTCCATTATTATTCTCAAAAATTAAAACATGGTTTTTTCTTCTTTGGTATTAATATTTTCTAAGCATGTAGCTCATCTTTATAATAATTAATTAATTAAATTCAATGTAGAAAATGTACTTACTTTCCAATATTTCCATTAGTTGAATCCTTCAAATGTAATCTATCTATCTTTTGTTAAACAGGTATTTATAAATTAAATGAAAATTTGTAAATGCAATTTGCAAATTTATCATTATTGATTTAATCCACCATCAATAGTATCAAAACTTACAATGTAAATTTATCGAATAAACACAATATTTTGATTTATCCTTCTTGATATAACTACTAATAAGCACTATTTCTACAAGCCGTATTTACTACCACTTATTCTCATTATAAGAAAACATCACAACACAATATTATATACTACATACATAAGTATTATAAAAAAAACGTACTTATATAAATTATTGTTGACATCACCCATGAAGTGGAAAAATACGAATGGAAAATGTCAGAATGATGTAAAAGTAAAAACGAATATCGTTGATGAAATAACCATAAACATTTTATGGAAATTTCATAATTTCTAATAGTAACCTTGATGTTGATTACTGCATTATAATGTCCATCAATTAGTTATTCATATTTTAGAAAAACTCGAAAGGATATTTCAATTGAAATTCGCGTGCACATGTATATGTAGGTAGGTCTACGTATATATCACAATCGTACAACAAATTAACTGATTCACAATAACGATACCGCATCGACGTCGACGTCGTTTATCTAAATAATACTATAAACGCGAAAACATGGTTATAAGCGACGCAGAACGAAATCAGTGTTACCATACGAATATAATTCAATATGAATTTGAATATTGCACTTTCTTTTTACCTTTCACATTTTGTATGAGATTTCATGAAAATCTGAAGATATTTTGTTCGTTTTACATTACAGAAAAGAGTGCAAATAATGCTATTTAGTTTCTTTTATTCACCCCCCATATTTTTTAAGTTTGGTATAAAAAAAATTGTTAATATTGAGATCGATCAGAAGTCATTTAGAGGTGGCTATCGGGTTTTGAATTTTTGTATGAAAACGAGAGAAAAAGTGTATAGGAAATTACACACATCTACTAAAACATTGAATATATTTTCATGTACATGTTTCTTTGAAGTCACTTTATTAAAGGTAAGTTTTCTGTTCGCGTGAACACCAAAATTTCATATAAAAAAAATGGTTTTTTCACGCCGAGAAATACATTTTTCCATTTCACCAAGAACCGGGTTGCCTGTTCACGTGAAATTTTGTTATAATTTTTATGTTTTCGTTTGGTGCGGATGAAATATAAGTGTAAAAATTTGATTTGTCGTTGTATGTGTGCGAATCGGTGAGTGATATGGCTGCGTATTTTTCTTATTTGAAATTTTGAAAATCAAAACCGCTCAAACCTCTACACATTTTTTGCCACAAGTATTTCACAAACATTTCATTTATCAAAAAAAATTTCAAGTGAAATACGGGCAAGCGATCAATTTAAATATAATTTCATGTACATGAATCTTAGAAGTCACTTTATTAAATTAATAACTTTTCAACACTAAAAATTGTTCATTTCGAATGCACTATTTGATTTGATCATTTTGATATATACCAAGTTTATGGAAATGAACAACTTCTAGGGTTATTAATTTAATAAAGTGACTTCTAAGATTCATGTACATGAAAATATATTCAAATTGATCGCTTGCCTGTAGAGTTTTTAATATTTTAGTAGAAGTTTGTAATTTCCTATACATTTTTTCTCTCGTTTTCATACAAAAATTCAAGACCCGAAAGTCATCTCTCTTATATCAAACCTGAGAAAGAATGGGGGTTGAGACCCGGGATCAGACAAAAAGTGATTGATAAGGGCAAGTCAAAAATATATAATAAATTTGAATCATAAAAAAAATCAAAGGGAGAGACAATTTTGGTTGCAACTAGCAAGTAGCAACACTAAACAGGAAGCTTTTAAGTTTAAGTTCGTACATCAAACAATTGATTGACAGTAAAATGGATTTGGTGTATTTACTAAAGACACAAACCTATATTTTTGTAAATAAGCTATTCATATCCATAAAGCTCAACATTATACCAATAAAAAATAAAAATCCTAAATCTAGACTGAAACATAAATTAAACATATTTATGTTCGAAAATTGAATTATCATGCGCAGTCGTGATGTCAATTCTCAAATAAATATCGGTTGTATATTATCGTCTTTTTCAATTTCATATAAATTGAAATGAGACAAACCTATCAATTTTGTTTAGATTGGAGCAGCAGTCAAATTGAAATCTAGTGTATTCAGTGTTATATACAACGCGACATTTCTTGATTGTATTTTATTTTGATAGAAAATATATCAGAATATTATGCGCTTATTCTCTTGTCGTTTGATTTGTTTTTGTGTCACACCACAATCGTCCATCATTGCGCTCAGAATGAAAATAAAAAAAAATTAAATAAAAGTTTGAGTTGCGGTTATTGGGTGCAAAGCAAATATACACAGTGGAATTTTTTTTCTTTTTTTTTTCTACAATGATGAAAAACAAATTTCTCTAGTCAACTATTTTTTTATTTTGAAAAAAAAAAAAAATTATTGCATAATTTTATTTAGTGAAGAAAGTGGTTGCTTGGTGTGAAAAGAAAATTATTGAATGCAATTAAATTGGTACCAATATCAGGAAATTTAAAACACCCAATCTGGTGGTGTTAATTATACATGAATGTGAAAAAGTATATTTTCAATAAGTTGTTTGCGTTTATAAAAACGATATATAAATTTAATGACATTTGACAGTTCCGTGAGTGTTTACTATTAATATAGAAACCTGTTGGTAGAAGTGCAAGCTTATCACTACAATTTTTATTATATTTTTTTTTTTAATGTTCATTTTGATATTAAATTTTATGTATAGATAAATTTACATAAAATCGTAAATACGGAATGCAATTGTATATATTATGTTCAAGTAAGTAGAAATGATTTATGAATGTTTGACGTAAATACAGATTTATTTACTATCACAAAAAAAAAAAATGAAATGAAAAGAAATAGAAATATACGCATTCTCGTACATTAATCGTAATTGCAAGAATGAT
Organism: Catotricha subobsoleta; assembly: GCA_011634745.2. NCBI lineage: Eukaryota > Metazoa > Arthropoda > Insecta > Diptera > Cecidomyiidae > Catotricha > Catotricha subobsoleta. The sequence goes on from JAABKK020059172.1 coordinate 5,469, forward strand.
ATCCATTTCATTTTATGGCTTACCAGACAATTCCATTATAATTTTTATGTCATGTAATTAATTGTTCGGTACACCTTCCAAGTACACGGTCGCGTATGATCAGTTATTTGTCAAGATACCAGAAACAATATAAATAATTTTCGCAAATTAAGTAACTTTAAAACAACAAGAAAAATAAGCAAATCATCATTTAAACATGTTTTGTTATTGTTACTGTGATTGTATCTGTATAGCTTGATCATTCTGTTGTTTATATAACCAAAGTAAAAGAGCTAACAAAATAAAAAAAAAATAAAATAAAAATATTTTTTTTTTATTTTGTTGACGTGACGTGTGAATTTATTCGCCTGTATGATGCCATCTATTGACTTAAGACAAACCTCGTATCGGCATCTCTCACTGATAGCGATTACAATTTTTTTTCTTTTCTTTTCAATAAATGAAACCAGTTAGGGTCCCATTAAATGTTTTATTATGTTTATATTGACGTATTTATGCTCATTTGTGTTTATGTTTATATGGAGCGTTTGAAAGTAACGTTTCAATGAACAGATAGATAGATAGATGTATGTGTGTGTGTTTGTTTTTTTTTTTCGTTTTTAAATTATTTAAATTATGTAAAATACTATTTCGGCATATAAGTGCATAGCTTATGCATACCTGTTTTTTGTTTATGCTCGTCTATTTATTTTTTTTTCACTTTTGTTTTCCATTTAACATACTTACCCTTACTATTTATGGTAAAATAATTCATTTTATTATTCATTGCCACTACTCAACTTAGAGATTTTTATTTATTATTATTATTTTTTTTATCTATTTTGTCGTTATTTCGAATATGTAGTTGTTGCCTATGTTTGTAATACATAACAAAAAAAAATTGGAATTTACGCTAATTTTGTCCTATAATTTCATATTAATCGTTCGAATGCATAAATCCATTTATTATTCATTGACAAATTGTTTATAAATTATTTTAATTCTCGAATTTTAATTTGAATTTAAGTAGTTTGATTTGAAAATATAGAAAATGTTTAGTTTTATGAAAATAGTTGAAATATTTTGCTGTTGCTTTTTTTTACGAAAAAATTCAGATACATAATATTTTAGTTTTTTTTTTGCGAACGAGATCTCCTTCATACATACATTAAGCATACGTATTGAACATTTTTATGTTGCTATAAACTAATTCAAAAAAAAAAGTTTATTGTGAAATGACCAGTGATATCATTCAACACGGTTGACATGTGCGTCAATATAAATAATAAATATGAATTAAATATTGCTTAATTGCACATAAGGAATTATATCAGAATTGTTGTAATTTGTCACGAAGCTTTCGATAAATGTCTCCTTCGCGTTCTCTCTTTAACATATTTTTTTTTACATTTTTATAATATAACACCGAAGGTTCCCTATGGCAAAAAGGAGTATTTTATATTTTCAGATGTGGTTTTCATGTCCTAAGCACTTTTTAATTGCACATTACGAGAGAGAGAGAAAAAACGAAGATTCAGATTCAGTTTGATTATAATTGTTTACAATTCCGTATTTTAAATAGAATTAGGAAGCAACGTTTCTTCAGATTATACTTTCCGATTATGATATTATGACAATATTCTTTATTTGCTTTAATAAAAAGCTAGACAGAAACAATAATCTATAGTTAGCAGCTCTTAAGATTATGAGTCTTGAAATCAATTTCGTATCAGTATAATAAATGATAATGCTGATTAAAAGAGGTCATAAGAATGACTTCTATAATTATAACTACCTATTATTTAATGTTAAATTTATGAACGATTAAATAATTTCTAAATTCATATAAAAAAAATAAAAAATGATCAAATTCTCAAGTTTTAGTCATAAGAAGAATTGTTTATCTTGTACGTTTTAACTACATTGGAAATAATAAATCTTCTTTAACAAATACGATTCAGCATCAGCAAGTTTTCAAATATTATTAATATCATTTTTATATTTTCAAAAAATACTTGCAATGAATTTCCTTTTAAGTATAATCTAAGGAAGAAAATATTTACGTATTTTGATAAAACGTTCAATAAAACAAAAACAAACAAAAAGAATGGCAGAGCTCGTCCATAAAATAAAAATTATGGCTGATGATCATGGATGGTCTTATATATATAATACTACACACTAATAGGTCAAGTAATCGCAGTATTTAATAACTCTTGCGTCAATAGGTTTTTCCACGTCAATTCATCCAATACCAAGATAAACAAATTTGAATAATAACCAAGAGATAAATAATATTTAACAATTAAAAAACATTATATTCACTTTTAAAATAAACAAAATATAAAAAATGTGTTTTTTTTTTAAAAAAAAAAGAACGCAATGTTTTTTGTTACATTATATCTTAAATAATTGCAATAACAAAATAAATGAAATGCGCTTCCCTAAAATGTATTACAATATTTAATTCAATTTCTATGTGCGTATATTTCAGCAAACTCAATGGCAAAACTTACATAAAAATATTTTTATTTATTTTTTAAATACACACACAACACAACCGCAACCAGTTTTAGTTTAAAAATAAAGGTATCGAAATAAAAGAAAGAAAAAAGAAAAAAAAAATCACATATATATTTATAAATAAAAATAACCAGACATTTATATTTTTATATATATATGCAATATAGTAATATGAAAAAAAAAAATTAATTAATATATTTTTGCTAGTTGTGACTGTTCTGCTGTTAGTTAATATTTTTTAGTTAAATCAATCCAGTCCAGTAAGTTAATTAGATCTTCTCTATTAAATTACAATATACTAAAATACCAAATAAATATTTTATATTTTTATGGTAATTTATGAATCACTAAGATCCTGTTCTTAAATTTATATTTAATATAAATGTTACAGGTAAAGGTTATCTATGTCCTTAAATCTAAATATTCAAATACTAAATATGATAATGATTTATTTCCCCAGTGGAAAAACACACCCCTAAATTAATTGATATGGACTCATGTACAAATCTCTATTGGTACGTAATTGAAAAGTGTGTATTTTAAAGAGTGCACATACATAGTAAAACTGTTGATCAATGTTTATTGGGAAATATTTATTCTACCAGTAAGAAAAACTTTTTGTTCGGTAGAAAACAATCCAAATGTTCAGTAAATTCTCCCAATGTTCGGTAGAAAAAGATACATTTTGTTGAATAACGTTTTACCCCCGCTAAGGCCCCACTGGGGATAAGTGGGGATCTCTTCCTTATATTCGTCTTTTATAAACCTATCATTCTATCTTTGTGAAATCATCCCAATCCAGAGTAATTCGGGTTATTGAGTTACAGAACATTTGGACAATTTACCGAGCATTGGAATTATTTACTGAACACATTGAATAATTTGCCGAACATTTAAATACGTGCCATTTTTATTCATAATATTAATATCTAACATATAGAGATGGGTAAGTATCTGCATTTTTGGCTCTTCACCTTAAGTATTTCGAAATCGTGTATATTTCGTACTTAAGTAAAATATGTGAGTATAAATACTCTGAAATTGGTACTGAAATACATAATCTACTACCGTTTTCAGTCCAACTCTGAAATTTCACATCATTAATTTGATTAAAACAATTACAACATATATATCTTTAATATTATTAAATGAAGATCAACTGGAAGAAAATAAATTAATAAATTAGTAAAAATGAATCAATATGCAGATTACATAAGTTGAGATTGTATTTGGCTAATATGAACGAAAAGAAAAACGTATTTAAAATTAAATACTTAAAGTATTTAAAATATTGAAGGATCTATTTTACTATATTTACATGTTTTAAGAAAGAAAATTTCATTTTCATTTTTGCTCAGTTTAAAGTATAAAGTATATAAAGTATAAGTTTGCGTACTCCACAATAGTTCGAAGCTTATTAATGGAAATTACCTCTAAGAAATACCTTCTCTTCGGTAAAAAAAAAAAAAAAAAATAGTAAAATTATTTAGTAGAGAATAACGAATTTCTTGATTGACTAACGTGCTTCCCTTGCTATAGGCTTCACTGAGGATAAAGTGTCCATTTCTTCATTATATTTTCCTCTTTAATGAATGAATAATTTTCGCTTTACCATAATATTCAAGTTCGGATAAATTCATAGTTTTTGATAAGAACATTAGAACTATTTACCTAATATTAGGATTACCGCAAATTTAAAAATAAAATATGCCTTTATTAATGTTCCACGGGACCGGGATCATATTACAACTAATTTTTGATTTTAATCGTTTTTATTAAAAAAAATTCTCTTAAGTTTGTGATTTTTTCCCTCACTCAACAATGCAAGACATATCTACTCTTATAGCTTTTATGAAAATTTCAGTTTCAAAATATGATAAAAATGTTTCAATATTATACGTATAATACGTACGTACGCGCATGCCTGCAACGTCTATATATCCACAAGAATAAACTGATTTAATGGATTGCCTCCCTGAATTCAATTAATTTTGGCATTCTTTTTATTGTGTTTTATCTGCACCAAAATCATATATTATTTAATTAATTGTTCAATATTGTATTTTAAAAGAACCAATCGAATAATCATAATAAACGAAAAAAAAAAACTGATTTTACCCAAAGATCCAACTGCAAAAATTGCGATACGGAAAATATAATTCGTATTTAAAAGATAAACGGTCAATGTAATAATGAATCACTTTATTAATACCTACTAAAAGAACACATCTATTTGATTAGGTATATTTTCATTGAAAATTTACACTAGGGTAAAAATAACATAATAAATAATAACATAGAAGTAGCAGAATTTTTTTTTCATTCTTTAACTTCTGTAGATAATATTTATTTACAAATGCAATGACTAATTCTTCTAAACAGAAATGTGATAAATAATAATTTAAAAAAAGAAAAAAAAAAGAAATGGAAAAAAAAACACAATATTAAAACTGATAATCAGTAATTGTAAAATTTTAAAAATAACTCAAAATATCAAATTATAATTTAATTCTTGTGTAGGTAGGCAAATAAATATTAAATATGTTTGGTTGATTGCAAACATTCTAAAAAATTAGAACTTGACAAAAAAAAAATCAACAACAACAACAACAACAACCTATTTTCTATCTGTAAATTGATAACATATAAATTTTATTTTATTATTCATGCTACGCGATGATGCATTTATGATTATGATACTCTTTGATTGTGTGCGTTTAATAAATACATATATATAATATAGTTTTTAATTTCATATTGCAACTCGTGCGATAAAGGTATCAGAATAAAATTATGCACAGTCATTGCAACACCAGTCATGCATGTTTTTTTTTTCTTTTTCTTTGAAAAATATTTTAATTCCGAACAAAATATAAAAAGTTTGCTAAGAAATTTACCAAAATGCTTCCTCATTTGGTTAAAGAAAACAAGAAATATATTTTCTGTAAATTGTGATACTTACCTAGGTTTAATACTTACATAAATATTGGGTTTTCTTTTTTTTTTACTTCTTTGCTATTTCATGATTTTCCAAGTGCTCTTTTTGACAATAGCTTTGTTAATTTAAAAATGGCATAAAATCTGTTTGCTACAACTTCTGTTATAAGATTAATGCATACGCACGCAATGACGTGTTGATTATTATTATTATTAATAGTATATATGTTCATTGTCCATACTAAAATTATAGATATCGTTACGCAACATTTATTTATAATATTGTTTCCAATTGAACGATGAAGTACTACTATTTATTATCTGTACCGATTATTTTGTGTATTTGAAGGAAATACGTTAGAGAATCAATTTGAAGTAGCAACTTTAATCAATACAAATCCAACCCAGCAAAGTAATGTATTGTTATTAGTTTGATCAATTAATTGAAATACATATATAAATATATATCAAAATGAACACTTTCATTTGTTTAGGATATCGTAGACCTTTAGGCCTGAAAAATAGAATTTGATTAGTTAGGTTTTATGCACGTTTATAAAAAAATAATATTATTAAATAAAATTGTAATATTCCAAAGACCCAACTACTTGAAAAAAGCTAAACTAAAGATCAAAATGAAATTAGTTGTTTTTTTGTGTGTGTATTCTGCCAATAGCATAATGTAGTGTAGACCTTATTTAAAAACATTATTTTATTCAATTTTTATAAATATTTTTTTTTTTTTGATTTTCTTCAATATTTCAGATAAGTCCATCAACAAACGCCAACGATATTATTCTAATCAGCAAATTTATATATTGCAATGAACACTTATAACAATAATACGTCCATAAAATTGAAAATATTCTTGCCAACATCATTGATATTATTACGAAATCAAAACTATAATAATGGACTCATCATCATCGCCACCAGACAGTTTCATTGAAGACAAACCATTAATAATTGGTATGTTCAATAAAAAAAATATTAATATTTATTTAAACCGTTTTTGACATAAAAAAGATTTAAAAGCTTCCAGTGCAGATAAAATCCGTTATTCATTTGAAAATAATTATATTGATTTGCGAAATTGTGGTTTTGTTTATTAAACATTCGTATAAAATACGAATACAAACTAAGTTTAATAACTGCTAAAATTTAATATGTGGTGTATGTATAGTTTATTTAATAGACTAATGTGTAAGCACTTGTAATCTTATCTTAACTGTAGAATAAAAAAAATAATCAATCGATTCTAAATACAGACCTTATACATCACATCACAGTTTTATTAGGTTGCAACAATTTTTTATTATCTTTAACTTGTGAATTTATATCCCTTTATCTATTATTGTTATTATCATTAAATTTACAAAGTTTTATTAAATATATCCGTCGATATAAATTTTAATTCATTACGTACGATATTTATGAATTAAAAATATAATATAATCTCGCCGATATTCATTTGTAGCAAAACTGTAACTATTTGAAGTCATTACAAATTACATCTGTTTTTAAACCATAATTTTTATGACTTTATTGCACAGTTTTATTTGTAACCAAAAAGTGTTTAAATTTGATCATAAAATTTATGCAAAAAAAAATGTTTATCTCAAAAAACATGTTCAATTGTTATTAATTTTTATGTATTTACAACGCAGTTTACATTGCAGTTTGCTAATATTTTAACTAGTTTTTGCAATAGCGCATGCACTTAATTTGTAGGTAAATTATCTACGGCATAGAACGCATATCGTAAGTAAAGTGTAATAAAAAAAAATAATTCGAAATTACCTCTTAGATTTAAATAAATAGAAAATTTATTTGTTTATGTTGGTTGTGTCTCTGTCGAGTCATTTGTAAATTGCAAATTATGTGCACCGAAACCTATATTCCAGATAATTTTATTGTAGTTTTACTTTGTTTGTGTCTCGAGACCGCCTGTCCATTCCATACTATTTAATTACGTACACGCACAATACGGCTATAGAAATACAAATATATTTCTGTTATGGATCGCATAAATGTATATTAAGAC
>JAABKK020059183.1:0-34714 GCA_011634745.2 Catotricha subobsoleta
TTCAAAATCCTTTTAGCACGTTAATGAGAGGACAAAATGCAACTCAGAAAATTATGGTAGAAGGTATGAAAAAAAAAATCGATCCACCCTAATATACATTATGCCTAATTTTTTTTTTCCATACGGCTAGATGCTTATATTTTACCACATATGGCTGTTAAATTATGAATGTTAAGGTATATATATTGTATGGCTAGCGTATGGCAAATTTTCGAAGAGGCATCTAAGAACTCAGATTCATTTGTTTTGCTGAATAGTAGTTTAAAATATTTAGTATTAATGCTATTTAGCACGAATATTCGTGTATTGTTTGAACGGCATAAATTACGTGGTACAAAAAAAAATTAATTACACTATACACCTGCAGAGTCATCGTCTCATTTATAACAATTTACTTGTTTATATATTATACACATACACATACATAAAAATTTAGCTAAAATCATTAATATATTTTTTATTGGTCTACAAAATTGTTGATATCCACTCGCCAGGAGTCAGTCTCAGTATAGACAGACTTTTAGTTGTATATACTTTAATATAATATGTTTATATATTTCGTAAATATTTAGCGAAATAGCATATTGAGTACTTGATATAGACAAATTATTTAATACATTTTTTTTACATTCTATTTAAATGCATTAGGACTCGATTGTAACATTTCTTATTTCTATTAGACTACGAAATAACATTAAGTCGACGGTCAGTCGATATATTTAAAAAAAAAAAGAAGAAAAATCTATAATATGATTTTCTATGATATTTTTTTGGCTAAAATTAAATCAAATAATCTTCGCAATGAGAAAATTAAAGTGAGCGCTAATGATATATGATAGAAATTAGCCTTTAGCCCAATAAATATAATCTATAATGGCCTGTATATTAGGTCTAAAATATAACCCCATGCGTATTTAACAATTAAATTATTTAAAACATAAATAATAAATAAATAATAATAATTACTCTTCAGGTATAAGCTTCCATTCTTCCATTTTCATATCAATCAAAATATCAAATTAAAGAATAAATTTTTCATATAAACTATTTTTAATGGTTTTCACCGAAATAATAATAGATTTTTAGCTTGTATTTTCACAAAATTATTTATATCTTATAGAAAAGCAGTATCAATTTCGAAAGTTCATACTGAAAAATCTGTCTATAAATACCTATATAACCAATTTAAGGAAGCATATCTTAGATGTTTTAACTCTTATATATTTAGTTCTGTTTATATACTAAAAATTCCAAACAATTTTTATTTGTTAAAAAAAACCTTTTATTATCGACAGTAAAAAACAAAAAAGAAGACTAAAACAATCGCGTTATTTACGAGAATAAACATAAATAACTTTAAAGTAAAATAAGAAAGTAAAATTATAGTGAGAAAAAAAAACAACAACAAAAACAAAAATTAACAAGAATAAAAAGAAAAGTATTTGTTATTATTATTAAGTAGTAGAAGAGACTATTTAAATGTTTGTAATACTCGGAAGTTTATTATTATCAAATTATTATTATATACATATTTTATATATGTATATATGTGTATTTGAATAACATAATAACTTACAATGCTAATGCTATATATTATATAATGATTATATATATAATGATCTGTTTTAAGTGTTTGTATCTCAAAACATAGACACACACATTCATATATATAATATGTATATTATATTGCATAGAGCTACAATAAATTATTAATCTAATTAAATTGTTGATGTGTAGTTTTTAGCAATATTAATTATTATCTATTAAATATAATTATACAATAAAATATAATAGAAACACAAAAACACACTTGCCATATGTACGAAAATTACTCTTTTAACACATAAATTCAACAAATGAAAACGATATAAAAAAAAAATCTTTTCTGTGTACGCACTTTTTATTTATTCTTTTTATTTTATCATTTTATTGAGTAACATGTAAAATGTATTACATTTTTTTGTTTTTTTTTGTTTTTATATACAATGTTCATGTACACACTTTAGTCAGAAAACTGCACAGCACGGATAATTTATCACAAGCAAATCTATTCGTTCAAGTCTGAGGTATTATCACATAAAATAAAAGAAATGTTCCAAAAATGTACATATTTTCAAATATTGCCAAGAAATAACAAAATACATATTAGAAATTTCTTATATGCTCAATACTGTTAAAAAAAATTGTCTCATAAGTAGTGCGATTATTCTTGATTCATATTCATGAATATTCCAATTGAAAGTAATATCAATTTTGGAACATTTATTGGTTAATGGGTCAAATATGGTGCTAAAAGAATAAAAATATCTAAAATATTGACAAATATATGTGTCTTGATTGAACAATATTTGTCTGATATAAATTTAATAAGAATTTTCCAATGAAAGCACAAATATTTTTAAACAAATAAATTTAAATTCAGATATGCAAATTTGTAAAAATATGTTTTTTTGTTCGAAAAGCCTCGAAAACCCATATTGGATTTTTGAATCATAAATCTGTCTTAAATGTATAATATCGGCACAAAAAATAATCCAATTCGCATACAGCACATTAACATAGCACATAACGTTAAACTCAATGTCATTCTAAATTATAGTCATTCCTATAACACCATTGCTGACCTAAAATAAATGAAAAAAATTCTATCAACTATAAAACATTCATTGAATAATATTTCGTGTCAAAATTATAGTAAAGTGCATAATTAAATCGCAAAGCGGCTGGTGCAGTTCTCTCCGGATATATTTCATTTTCTACTTGTTTTTTTTTTTTTTAATTATTATTATAGTATGTATTTGCAATGTGGTTAAAATTATTAATTGTTGTTATATAGAGAGTTGTATAACTTATTAAATATTAAATGGTGTTGAAAAAAAAAGCTAAAATAATTATCAAAAAAACAAAAAAAAGAAAAAAAAATTGCAAAAAAAAAAACTTACATATTAGTATCTAATTAAGTACTAAAGCTAAATCTGATTCTAATCTTTTCTATCTTTAACCTTACCTTATTTTATTTATACAATTTATGTTATTATAAATTTATAAGAAATTTAATATATAGATATATTTTTTGTGGGCTTTATCCAGCTATATATATATTAAAATTGATAAAATAATATATTCAACTATATATATTATAATTATTTCTCTACTATATCATTTTATATACATATTGATATATATTGATATATTATGTATATTATATAGGGTAAAATCGCCATTTACCGGACAGGTATATTATATGCAGAGGCCGGGTAGGGCATGACTGTCTGGTAAATGGCGACTTTACCCTATAATTATATATATTTACTTTATATGTACAATATATATAAATATATATATGAATTTGAATATATATTATATATATTATATATTTGTGAATGTATACATGTTCGTTATATACCTGTACCTATTATAAATCTATATAATATCTGTTATATATTCTATTTAAATAATAGATAACTATCATCTGATGTTTTTGTACGTATTATTATAATATATATATATATGTATGTATATGTATGTATGTGTATATAAACATAAATATACATATTTATATTTATATTTATATATAGATATACATTAATATAAAGAAAACTTTCTACGCTACACCTTTTTGTAGTAGAATATTAATATAAAAAATAATATTAACAAATTATATACTAAATATAATTATATAATATATCAATGTGGACAATTTTTTTATTTTTTATTTTTTTTATAGAAAACATAAATCTAAATAGCCAAAAAAAAAATGAAAAAAAAACTTGAAAAATAAATATTTACAAATCTGTCCATTATTATTATTTTAACATTAAATTAATTAGATAATTATATATTTTTCGATCGTAATCCATAACTCTTGTCAGATGGGACAAATTAATATTTTTTTTTATTTAAATTTTTTTTTTTTTTTTTTTCTTATTGATTGATTTGATTATTATTATCTGTATAAGTATGTATAAGTATATAGGTGTCACATATGTTTCCGAAAATATCGACTAACGGACCTAGATTAAAGTCTTAATATTTTATAAATAATCAGATATATCACTTGATATAAAATATAACTCACAAGTAAATAATTACGAAAGAAAAAAATTTAATAGCAACACAGCGAGAGAGTTTGTAACAAAAAGTTGAAATTTTATAATTTTACTTTTTACCAGATATTTTCTTAAGGAAGTACTTTATTACTTGATAAACCCCCCTCTCATCAATGCTTTTATGTATGATGGTTATTTAAAATAATCGATGTTTTCAATTTATAAATTAGTTTTTTTTTTATTTTTTTTTTATTTAACTAATTCAATTTTTTCCATAGAGAATAAATATATATTCGTTATTTCTTCATTATATTGTAAAAATTTAATGAAAAATTTCCTTATCTGCCTCAAAGACTTCCCTTTTTTTTTCGAGGAACAACTCCAAAATCGATTGACAACAATAGAAAAAAGAATAAAAATGGAAAAAATGAAAAAAATGAAAAAAGTGAAAAGGCTCCTGTGTTAAATGCATAGTAACATACCATACATACTTGAATACAATAAAATATTTATTTTTATTATTATATGTATTGAAAGCAAACTAGATATGCCAACCAGAACTGAAGAGCATATATTTACTTTGTTAAAACCAGTATAAATAATAATAATAATAATAATAATAATAAATAATAATAATAATACATAAACATTCAAAGCCAAACATAAAAATAAACATAGTAGAAAACAAATATTGTATTTTATGGTTTAAATTTTTTTCTTTTCTTCTTTTTCTTTTTCATTTATTTATAGATGAAATGATAAATAAGAATATATATATACTTATATATAATAGCTTTACACAACATGGAAAATAATAAAGTAAAAAAAAAAAAAAAATATATATAAAAAATATAAAAAATAAATAAATTAAAAATAAAATATTATGTGTGATATCAAATTCAAACAATATGTTACAATATATAGTGATATGAAATATATATTACCAAATACTAAAATAAAACCAAAAATATTGTCATTTAATTAATATAAAATTGCGTTTAATTTTGTTAATGGAACTGTGGTAATTTACGATATGCAAATATTATAGTTTAATTTTTTTTTTCCATTTTTTTTTCAACTTGTTTTATTTGGTTTTCAAATAAATATTTACGGAAATAATATGACATGACAAATTTATACATCACCGTTGATGATTATTATATGTGTGACAAAATTATATTATAGGATTATTTTGATAATTGAAATCAATAAATTTGAAATATGTTTAAAACAATGGTGGAAAGTTTGCAATCTTTTTGATAATTTATAGAATAGCGGTAGATATTTGAAATGAATAGTACCTTAAAAACAAAGAAAGAAAAAAAAACTAACTCTACTTAGATAGATATATGTTAATACTGTCTGCCATCAAAAATATACTTTTAATGTTTTGTATTTTATTTTATAACTTTTCTTCTTTTTAAATGATGTTTTGCTTAAGTGCAAATACTTAAATATTATAATTTATACCCATAATAGCAAACAAAAATATATTTTCAAAACAAACAGCTGTTTTTTTTTTTTTTTTTTTAACGTTAACAATGGGTACATAGTACCATAAAATAATTTTATAATGAGATTGTATATACATATAAAAGTCGGGAAATTTCTATGAAATTTTCCTTTGTGGTTAATGGTATAATGATTTAAAAAGAGAACTTTATTTTTATGTTTAACATTTTTCTTCATTTATTTTTTTCTGTTTTTTTTTCATTCTTGAAAATTTTACATACAAAATTTACACAAAAGAATAGGAGCTTTATTATCGAAGTACTGTTTCTACAACCTACTTGAGTGTGGGTAGTCGTATTTCAGATTTCAATAGACAATCGAGTAAAAGAATAAAAGAAAAAAAAAAGAAAATAAAATAAAATAAAAACAACTTAATTGTTTTCCTTTTCTTTTTTTTTTAAAGCATCTATATTTATATATTTCATGTCTTGTATTTGCTAGTGAGATACTACATCAACTACACCTACAACATTATATAATGACGTATATATTATTATTATTGTTATTATTATTATTATTATTATTATTATTATTATTATTATCGATACCTCTGCTTTATTACCTGAAGCGTTTTCTTAGAAAACTCTTGAATAAAATAAAATAAAATAATAATAATAAATTGTTGCTACCTTTTGCTTATTACAATTTATAAATAGAATATTACCAAATATATCGTATATGTAGTAGGTTTACTTTATATAAAAATAAATGTTGATGAATATATGTAAGCATCATAAAAGACATATTTGTTATGTGTTAACTCGCGCTTCAGGTTATGTATTTATACACGCCTAAATACTTAAAATTATTTCACATCTAATTTTTGTCTATATCATATCGCATTAGATATAAATCTAAATCCGAAAATAAAAATATGATATCCAGAGATTAAACAATAAATACTAAAAGTACAGATTATAGAATACCTTCTTATAGGTCATTGCGGAATTGTCTATATAAGTGACGAAATATCGATTTCCCTTTCCACATTTTTTTTTTGTCATTGCTTTGGCAACAGCTTTTATTTATTTTTTCTTATATGAATGTATATTATATATCGTTATTATGAAATATTGCCTTATTTTACTTAATGCTCATACAAGTAATAACTGGATGTGGAGTATAACATTTTAGTTATATATGTGCATTGCTTTTATATATATCGTAAAACTTTTCTTATACTTTTTTTTTTGTTTTTTGAAATAAGCTGATTGAACATATTGAACTTAAAAATTATATGGGATTGCTAGATATTAGCTTTACTAAATATGACGAATTGCTTTTGAAATTGTGTTTTAAGGTATGAGCATTAAAAAGGAGAAAGCCAAGAGCTTTATAATTTCGCATTAACAAAAAACAAGCTGCCAATAAATTGGTATATGCTTCATTTATTGTTGTATTAAAAAAAAAACACACATATTCCAAAATTTAAGTTATGTTTTAAAAAAGTAAAGCAACTATACTTCTTAAAAAATAAAGTAAAATCTACCACATCTTAAATTTTTTTTATCAAATCTTTAAAAAAAATCTTCCAACCCTTATAAAAAGAATCCACATCTTATGAAATTCTTCCACATCTTATAAATAACTCCGAAAGCTTAAAATCATTTTCCATACCCTATAAAAATCTTTCACATGTGAAGATGTATCTTATTACCTTTTGTGAGAAAATCGGTTCTTACGAACCAAAAACTACAAGAGATTGAAACCAAAACCTATATATATTTTCAAGTTTTCCGTCTAATGAGTTGTCGATGACCCATGTCACTAAATTCAGAGAAAAAACCTTCAGGACAAAAAATAAAAAACAAAAACTTGCCAAACCAAAGCTTTAAATGAAGCAATATTGTTTTCTTTTTTTTTTTTTTTTAAAGATAAATATTTTTCAATAAAATAAATATTTCTTTGATTCATTTCATACTAAATGTTAGGACTCTAAGCTTCTCTCAGATTTTTCTTTGAATGAATTCCTGCAACAATTACAACTAAACGATATAATAATTTATAATAAAATAGGCGTATAAGAGAATATAAATATAATAAGTTGTCATGAGTCATATTCCACGAATATTTACAATATTAATAAAATTAATATGTAAATTTAAAAAAAAAATATCGTAAATTACCATATTGAATTTATTGATAATGAATAAACGAAATGTTTAAAGTTATAATTTTTTTGTTTTTTTAGAAAATTTAACATATTTTAGTTCTTTGCCATGAAAACGGACATTACTTCATAATAAAACGGTAAATGAATACATCGTCTACTTTTAATACGATTTTCATTTATTTTATTTTTCATTTTTTTTTTTTTATTATTATTTCAATTAATCTGTTAGCTGATGTAAATATTTTATAATTGCATTGATGATTTTTTTTTTTATACTATGATTAAATTTATTCTATTGATTTTAAGTAGTGCATTATCAATTTTGCATTTGTGAAAATAGTGTTTATTTAAAAAATGTATTTTACGTAAATATATTTAAAAAAAAAAAAAGAAAAAAAGAACTAATCCTACTAGACTCGTAACATTAAGAAAATAATACACAAAAACTGAATTTATTTTTCATTTTATATTTTTCGTATATTTTTTTTTTGTTGTTTCTTTCATTGGTTTGAAAACTTATGTCTCAAAACTTCATATATTTTTATTTTTGCTGGACATACTTAAATAATGAATTTATTATAAACTTTCGTAATTTACCTATAAATAGAAATACCTGCAGCACGTCATATTCTTATATATATATATATATATATTTATATATATATATATTTTTTTTTTATTATTATTATTGTATATTCCCAAGCTGGCACGAGTTATGCTAAAAGGCATTTTTGTAGTATTTCTCTTAATCTATACATAAATTATATTATAATTATTATTATTATCATTATTATTATTATTATCTCATTATTATTATTATTATTATTATTATTATTATTGCTATAAAAATTTAGCCCAGACAAATGAAAGCAATAAAGTCAATAACTTTTCGATACCGTACATATTTTCCTTTTAATATAACATATAACATTACTTTATTTTCATACTAATTATTTAATATATATAGCAATTATTTATATGATTTTTTTTGGGCTAAATTTGTATACGAACACATATAAACTTTGTAATATTTAACAAGCCTATATTGACTTATGATGTTGTAATTTTTGGACCGATTTCTGTTGTGAATGTTAATGTAAATATCTATGTTTGTATAAATAATTAAAAAAAAAAAAGCTATAATATAAAAACTATTAATGTATTGTTACATAAAATATTATAACAAAAAAAAAAAGTAAACAAATAAAATTGACTTATATAACAACTATATACATAATTATACTAAGCATTTATAAATTTTGACAGTAATTTTAATTCAATTATTGATTAAATAAAACATAAAAATATAATAATTAAAAATGATTTAATATCAACATGTAATTAATATCAACTTTATATATTTATATTGGTTTACAAAATCAACATTATTATAAAGAGGGAATTGCCTTTAATAATGGTTTTTTAATGTTTTTCATTTTTTATTTTTTTTTAGTTAGAAACAAGTAACGAATTTTCGAAACTCTAGAAGTTCAATACAATTATTTTGATTTTAGATTCAATTCTATGTATGTATATGATAAATATAATCTTTCAAAGTTTTTTTTCCTATGTACATAAGATTTTATAAAAAAAAAATTATCTAAAACAAAATCCTGCAAGATTCATCTATATTTTTACTCGCTTACCGTTGTGTTGCATGTATTTTTTTTTTCACTTTTTACGTATTAATGTGATTAATTGTTATTATCAAAGAAACTATCTTAACCAAAAGAAAATAAAAAAAAATACTATGATTGAATTGATGAAGATATAAGTTAGAAACAATAGCTACAGTGCTTAATTATAGATCATTTATACGTATACATATACTGAAATATATAATCTAAAAAAAAAAAATACCGAAGAGCCATCAACCCAGTATATAATACGGCAATCAAACAACATAACACAATAATTTTTTTTCGAGTCGCATTGTTTCAAAATTACATATTTAATTATTTGTTTGTACTAAAAACTAATTATAATCACAATAAATCACTTCATTTCGATTAGTGGCGTAAACAAAATATCCAATTTGAAGATAATCTTTGACTATCACACCCATTTCTGAAATTTATTTATTTTAAAATAACAACCTTACTTAATATTATAAATACAACGAAAACTCATATAAATAAACAAAAAAATATAAAGCAAACCTAATACACGTTAAGCACACACGTTGAATGAAAAACGAAAAATATTAATATTAACCAATATAGTTAAATACACAATAAAATATAGTTTGCTATGACAATATTGAAATATAACTTCAAATTCTTATTATGCACGCAAACGTAAGCAATATTATTCTATATGTGCATAAAAGTATTTTCTATCAATTTTCTTACTTCTAAATTCATGCACAGAAAATATGTAGATAAGTTGTATAATAATTTATGTTCTTTTCTATTTACAAATGATGACGTGAAATACATAACGTGCTTTATTTATGGAAAAATTATAACAATTACACCATTAAGTAGGTAACTACTTTTCCATTCACATACTATATACGGTTTTATTATAAAATACCATACCACTACTAAATTCATGACAAAGAAATTTTCTATTTACTTTATTTTAAAATTTATAGTTTAGTTGCTTTATGCATTTACATTATAATCGAGTAAAATTCAATATCGTTGCAATATTATTTTCAAAAATTATTTGTTATAAAATAATATTAGTCGACATCAGCTCTTAGGTATGGTTATAAAAAAAAAGAAGTTTTATTTAGAAAATTTTATCACTATTAATGTTTGATTAAATATAAATAATAGTCAATTCAATGTCAATTCATAACGGAACTGAACACTTTGTCCATTACTTAATATAATTATAATTATGCTTAGAGTATATCGTTTTTATTGTTATTGTGTCACAAAAATAAAAAAAAAGGATAATATAAAAATTACTTTTTCATTTTTACATTGAGCGGTATATCGCTTTTTACCCACGTCAACAAAAAAATAATTTCTTTTTTGTATACAATCATGAAACCTAATAAACAATATACTTTGGTTAGGGTTACCTGTTTGTATAAAAATTACGTATTTATACTTTCTTAGCTATAAAAACTATGCATCATAGACAATTTTTAGGTTTAAGTTCAAAAATATGTAATATAAATATTTTGTATTTCCAATATGCTTCATATATTTTAAATTTTTCAAATACATTGTCGCTCTTCTTTAATCATATGAGCCATTTTCGGGAAAATTGAAGATAGCCATTTTGTTTAGAAGCTTGAACTCTTCTACGATCACACATTTTCTTCACCACAATCTTCTCTAAGGGCCATTTTATCAATTTAAGGTTTAACGTAAAATGAGTTTAACTTTAGCTGGCCAACGATTAAGTAATCAACTCAAACTCTATCGAAAAAATGGCTTCAAGTTAAACTAAGGTTTTTAAACTAAACCCTTTACTTAATAATAAAAGAGGCAAAAAGGAAAATCTATTCTTTCCTGTGACGGTTATACTGTTATTTTAGTAATTTGAGTCTAAATCTAAAAATTAGCATATGAAATTATTGAGATGAAAAAAAATTCTGGTATATCTGCAATTGCATAATATTTCTAACAAATATTTAGCTATAGATCGATATTTCATCACTATAGAATATTTATAAGAAAGCAATTTTTTACCATTTCTTTAATTGGCATACATTCTTATTCGATAGTAACATTATGTACTTATATCTAATACCAACTTATTAAAATATTTTCATAATTAGATAAATTTGGGCCAGAGATGGGCAATTACTTCTTCTTAATTACTCACATAATTACAAAATACATTCACCCGTATTTAAAACACATACATAACACTATGATAACGATCAATTACTTTGAGCGCGTCAATTACCCTCAGAGTTTTTCGATTTTTTGTGATTTTTTCGATTTTTTTGATTTAAATCAGAATATTTTGATTTCTTCGTATTTTTCTGAAAAATTACGTGAAAAAATTTGAATAAGGAAACATCCGTGTTCAGTATGGTAAATATATCGATGTAAAACGATCTGTTCGTATTTTCGTTGGAACAAAATATTTATTAAATAAATGTTATAAAAAAATAAAAGTTATTTGTCGGCTTATTTAGTTTTCTTTATTATTTGTTTTTTATTTTACGATGCTTTGATGTCAATTCAACATTATGTATATATAATATAATTTAAATTTTTTCATAATAAATCTAACACAATTAATGAATAATATTATTCTATATGAATATAGAAAATATTCCATATTTATTTAGACAATGTTTGAAGATACATTTCAAATATTTACGTAGGTCTAGAACACTGACTATTCTTAATTTAACTTTTCAGATTTAGCATTTTTGATATGATATGATTATCAAATGAAAATTTAAACATATGAAAACCAGCTATCGATCTTAATTGTTTCTTCACTTGGTTATCATCAAATCAAAATTGGACTAAATACGTCCCAATTTTGCTGAAAAACTGCAAGCAATATGAGCAATTTGATCTTCTTTAAATAGTAATAAAAATTAAATATTGATTTGAAAATCTACCAGTTTTAAAAGGTGAAAGCATTTAATGACAATTATATAAACATATTGATCGGAAAAATAAATAAAAATAGGAAAAAATCAATTTAATGATTTTAAGGTTGATTTTTTTTGCAAAAAATCATGAATAAATCGATTTTTTCGATTTATTTCATTTAATCAAATCAACCCTCTGATAACCTTTCTACCGATATCATTGTGTTAGTGGCCATGTTTTAAATACGTTCGAATATATGAGTAATTATGTAAAAGTAATTTGCCCATCTGTGATTATAAGGCCCAGTAAGTAATTTTATACAATCCGTATACAAAAATAAAAAGAAATATTTCTTTGAAAAGAGGTTTTATTTTGTATCTCGTAAATTAAATGTAAATTTTCATGTAGTACACGCGTTTTATATACCAAAAACATACCACTTATATATATGATATTCCCATTTATAAATGTACATAAATAAACATGTAGGTATAACACTATATTTATATACTATTCATTTTTGCTTAGGGCTTAGAAGTGGGAGTGTTTTTTTCTTTAAATATTTAAAATAAATTATATTAAAAATTGCTATGTCCAAAAAATGCTTGTTTTCAACAAATTAAATAATTTTTTAATAGCCAATTTTCTTATATTATTTCTATATTTCTTTATATATTATATAATATTAGGGTGAAATTTTTTCTTTTTTTTGAACTTACGATTTTGTCAAATGCAACATATTTTTTAGATCTCCCGGTCAGAAAAAGAAACTCATGCAAAAAGTTATAGCTTCTGAACGCGCTAAATTCTTTATCGTGATCTCGTTGAGTCAGTACCAAGGTGTATTTGCAGCACCGGACTACAATCGAGTTGTAATTTAGCATGTCCTTAACCATGGCGTATTGGTAAAAACGCGTATGTGAAAATCTTGATAGCACTAACAAGATTTTGAGATATGCTTTGTTACCGCTAAGCTAAGTGTAACTTTTCCTGTCGAGAATTTAAAAAAAAAATTCATTGCACCTCATAAAATCGAAAACTCATAAAAAAAATTGTCACCCTAATTCCTAATTTAAATATTGAAAAAAAAAAAAAAAAAATGAAAAATATATTAAAATTTTTTCGAAAAAATAATATTTTTAATGTATATACTGATATAAAGTCAATTTTAAGACAAAATTCACAAGAAATGTGAAATCCTTTTTCTATATGGATGTAATTATATAAATGCATATTTTTCGTAAATTCTACATTATATGAGAATAGAAGAAAAGCTCATACATTAATTTCTATATTTAATTATTTAAATAAAGTTATTTAATAAAAAAAAAAAAAATTAGAAAATTGTGAGTTTACGAAATTTATGCAATGCACGTATTTTTAATGTTTTAATAAAATTTATTAATCCGTAAAACAGACACATATAAACTTAACAAAATTACATAAAATTTTATATTCTTGCATAAATAATATAATATAAAAGATTTTCTATTATTTTATATTACCTTCAGATAGGCAACTTATTATCATTAAATAGTAATAAATATTGTATATGAATATCGATGTGAAATTTCTAATAATTTTAATTTTATTTTTATTTAGGAACAAATAGCACGAGAGAAACAAGTATCGGGTAGAGTTCAGTTACAAGTTTGGTATCATGGAGAACGTAATGAACTTGTCGTATCATTAATGGCTGGAGATGATTTAGCACCGAGAGATGATGGTCTAGGACATGGTGCATTACCTGAAGCTTATGCTAAAGTCAGAATGCTACCAAAAACGTAAGCATAATTCTATATTCAGTATATGAATTTTAAAGAAAGAGCCTAAATTTAATATGTATAATTTATAGTTCTGATGGTCATGTTGCACAAACTGAAGTTTCCGCACCTACACAAAATCCCATATGGAATGCAACTTTAACTTTTTCAAATGTAACAGCCGATCATTTAATGGATCGCTTTGTTGAAATTCAGCTATGGGATTTAGTTCCACACACCGAATCTGTTTTTTTGGGTGAATGTAATGTTGACTTACAAAAAGCATTTTTAGATGATCGAGCCATATGGTATCGCCTTGACGATCCGAAGGGTTTGCGTTCTGGTTCAATGAGTCGGTCGCCAAATGTTTCACCGCGTGGTTCAATAAGTATTGAACAAGGACGATTAATTAGACGAAATGAATATTTGCAACGTTCAATTTCGGATGATGTTGATTCAATAGGTGATGGTACATCTCTCCTTCACCCAGATCATGCTTGGTTTGGTGGTTCCAGGCGCGGTTCATCTCAATCAGAGCAATTAGAAGTTGAAGTTTATCAGTTGGGGAAAGATTTTTCACGATCATTGCCTGGTTCACGGCGATCATCTTTTCAAGATAGAGATCAAGAAATTCGTGAAGGGGAAGCTACACCTCCAGCATCGGCTTATTTAAATAGTAGACGCAGATCTTCATGCATAAGACGTGATCCAGATGAAATTATGAAATCACTGAAAGCTGTTAAAGGTGAGCTCGGAAGAACAATGAGCTTATCCGCGACTGAAAAACGATCGACATCCAGACGTAAGTTAATTTTAGTATACATGAGTGAGATAATTATTAAACTATACTAATTCTTATGAGCTCCATAAACTTTAGCCATCCTAAAATTTAAAGTAAAATAATATTGCATATGCATAATGTATTAACAATAAACGTAATATTACTTTGGTCAATCTGTTTAATTAATTATTTCTCTATATGAACTATTCAACATTTTTATTCTACCTAAATTAATATGCGCAATGTTATCTTTATCACTTTCTATGCATTTCAATACTAACTTTTAAGTAGATAGTAAAGAATTGCTCTAATATTCCACAAAAAAAAAATTTAATTTTCACAGTCTCGGACTTCCTCTAAATAAAAGCAACCATAAAAGCACAAAAAGTTCACAAATAATTGATAGTTAACACATTACCACCTGTGGTAAGGTTGATGCTGTTTCGAGTTTTTATTTGGTTTATTAGTTTGGATTTAGCTTTTGTTTAAGAAAAATAATAAAACAATTACATAATTTGTTACAGTTTGTAGCTTATATTATTATTTATTTTATTTTTTTTATACATATTCCAATTTTAATTTTGGTCACATAATTTTAGGCGAACATTTGTTTTTTTTAGGACATGAATTTTTTTATTATCGTTATTGATTTTTTTTTATCATTTACATAAACTTAAACAGAAATATGAAATTTTATATATTAATTATTTATTTTATCATCGTATTTATGAAATATTTATAAAAGATTCTAACTAAAAATGACATAGTAAATGATTAAAGTTGTCTAATAATAGTTTTATAAAAAAAAAGTGAACTAAATATTGTTCAAACGGTAAGATTTCGCTCCATTTAATTTCTAATCTTCATATTTAACACATAGCAGGTGTTATCTTTTTACATACATATTTCTGCTCATTCCTGAAACACATTGACGCAAAAAAATCAATATTTCAATTCAAAGTTAATTTAAAGAATTATTTTCAATAAATGCACTTCTAATTAACTTATTCTTCTTCTTTTAAAAATATCTTTAAGCAAAATAACAATAAATTTTCTTTCTTCTGGGCATTAGGTTTATAGGAAAGTTAATATTTTTCTACATATTTTTTTTTTCACTAATATTATTTTATAGAAATTCTCTTTAATTTTACAAAAAAAAAATTCTGCTTACAAAAACTAGGGCCAAAAATGTTTGTGTAAATAATTTTTGTTTGTCTTTTTAAACTTGGAAATGTGAATTATTGATCTAATACATAAAATTGTACATACCACGCGACACGCGAGTAGCAAGCAGGCTGTAGTATTTTGTGTCCGTCGCTACCAATTATTTTAAAATATAATTAAAAAAAAAATGTTGTTGTTATCGTAACTATACTTTTTTCATTTTTCCTGCAATTTACATTATGTACTCACCGGTACATATAATTGTGAACTTTTACTCTATTTTTAAATCTATATTTTCATATATACATATTTTCATTTTTTTTTTATCATCACTATTAAGATTATTATTATTAGATTTGAATTGCTTGTACGCATTTTAATTTCGTTAATGTTAATTAGTTTATTTACCATGTTTGTTAAGTATCTGTGTCATGCTTGTATTTATGTAATTCAATTATTATATGTATAGAAATTATTCAGTTCGTTTATTATTGTAAAAAAAAATTTCTTATAAATTATATAGGAGGGAGTAATATTATTCTACCATATTCTATTTTTATATTTGTTCGTAATTTATTTTAAAAATACACATTTCTATAATATTTATAAATGCATTATATATACTTACTAAAAACATGGATCACTTTTATTATAAAGAAACACATTGCACTACAGCTAGTTAAATGTCATAAGTTAAATTTATTTATAAATAGGCCGATATTAAAATATAATACAGCATAATAATATTATAAATCTGGTATTCAAATATAACAAAATTAATAAAACGGTATTGTGAAAAACGCAGACAAAATATAATTGTATTTTGGCCAATAAGCTATATGTATTAAATTTTGTCAAATAATTATGTAATTAATGAAAATTGCAATTCGCTTTTCATATTCATGAATTTCTATATATAATTGAACGAAAATAATAAGAATATTTAGTATTTACATTATTTTGTGTATGCTTTATAACTTTATATATATTTATATTGTACTCATCGATTTCATAAAGTCATCCATTAATGTTAACTAAAAGTACTTCTTAGTATTCATTTACCTTAAATAAATTCCTGCTAGCTGATTTGGCAAGTTGACTTAAAAAAAAATCTCTAAATTTTTGCCCACACTCGATCATTGAGTTTTAAATATTATCGTCACCCTAGTGACCAATTTAGGTATACTTTTTGTATATCATGGCAGGTCGTTTTTGGAACAAATTGTATACCTACACCTTCCAAGGAATACTTTTTGTATAACTATACCTCGAAAGGTATACTTTTATTGAAATATATACTTTATATACCTTGCAAGGTATATATCGTGTAAGTCATATGAAGCATACCATTTAAAGTATATTTTGCAAAAAATTATTCTTTGGAAAGTATAAACTTGTTCCAAAAACTACCTTCCATGGTATATAAAAAGTGTATCCAAATTGACCACTAGGTCATAAACATTTAAAATGCATTCAAATGTACATATACATCTGTTATAATATCCAATAAATATTACACATAGGCGAGAATTTACGTCAATGGATATTTAATTAACATATATTTAACAACATAATATAATTTTAGGGATGGAAAACATCATATCTTTTTATTAAAAATAACATGAAATTTGTAAAAACCAAAAAAAACTGATTTAAATAGAGATTTATTCTTTTTATTTAAATCAAAACATTTTGATAAATAAAATTAATTAGAAAACACTGAGTAAATAACATATATTAGTATTCAAATTAATGTCAAAAAAAAAGAAAATTGTGATTAATATTAACAAATAGTATTTAAAAACACATAAAAAAAAAGAGAATCTATTCTGAAGAAATATAAAATCAGTAATTGAAACTAAAAAAAAGTGCAAGAATGTTATTTTTATGCAATTTCGACTAAAGATGGAAAAAAGCTTGTTTTTATCAAAATTGAATGTAAGAAATGCAAATGACAATTATGATTTAAATCATTCCATCCCTATAATTTTCACAAAGTCAAAAAACTCATAAACACAGAAACAAATATATAGCTTTCGTGTAAAGAGCTTATAAATCCTTGACAATAAATTATATTAAATGTTGTAATTCGAGTTCGTTATACATTTTTTCTTCTTTTTTCTTATTATTATTAATAATATTTCAGTAATTTTAACTTTTTTTTTTTATTAAAAATAAAATAATTATAGGATCAAGTAGAGCTCGTAAGGATAGTGTCATGGAAGTACCAGAAATTCCAATTGGTATTAATGTTATTGCAAATCAAACAAGTCCACCATCCGATGATGATGATAAATATGGAAAATGGAGAGGATCTGGAAATATATCAAAAAATAATTTAATAATGAATGCACCGAAAGAACCGTATGTATTGTTGGGACCTGGTCAAATTCATCCAAAAGGTTATCGCTTAACATCTGGACGGTATGGTGAATTAAAACTGGGAATATTCAAAATTAAAAGCACCGTTGAGGTTGAGGTAAGAATTGATTATTAAATAATTTATCTTTTATTGCGTTAAATTCATACTAGAAAATTTTCCGTTGGCACTATTTATATATATATATATATAATAGGGGTATACCAGGGCTTCGTACTTTTTCTTCGTACTTCGTAGATTTTGACAGTTTACATATAAAAAAAAATTAAAAAAAGTACAAATTTCGTACTTTTGTATTTTTTTAATATGGAGATTTTAAAATCTACGAAGTACGAAGACAAAGTACGAAGCCTTGGTATACCCCTAATATGCATTATTAAAAAAAATGTTTAATTTGCTTTTATTACTAAATTATTTCTTCTCAAATAATGAAATTTTTTCACGAAATATCTATTTTATATTCGTAACAGTATATTAAAACTAAACATATATTACTTAAATGTAATTACATATTTTTTATATGAATACTATGATAATTGTTTTCCAGTCAATTAAATGAACATAATATTTATATGAAATATAAAAACTAAAGTGCTAAAAAAAAAATCAGCCACCTCATTCCAATATTACAAATATAATATTTCATACTTCTTTTTTTTTGTTTTCATCAATACAAAAACGATATACTTACGAACTACGATAATAAAACATATATATACAGTTCATACCAGTTTATATTGCTTTTTTTATCGTATTTACTAACGAAACTATTATATACCTATATATTATATAATATACATATAATTCTAATAGCATCCACCTACTCATTCAATCTATAACCCTATTTATAAAGCAACACGTACTACTTTCTGTACAAATATACAATATAGTAATCATAAACATTTTTAATGGATTACTTCCTTTCATGTAGGTAATAAGCGCAAGAAATATTGTACCTGTTGATTGTGAAACACCGCCGGATACATACGTTAAGTGCTATCTAAAAGATGGAGATAGATTACGTCACAAAAAGAAAACTAGAGTTATACGCCATTCAGCGGAACCATCATACAAACAAACACTTAAATATCAGGTATGAATCTCTACTCTATATATATATTTATAGTTATAGATAGAATATATCTATCTGTAATAGTTCTAATGTTCAATCTTTAGCAGCGTCATTATTATTATGATTATTATTATTATTATTATTATTATTATTATTGTTACTGTTATTATTATTATGACAGGACTAACAATTTATTTCAATAACAATATATTACATTATCTACCTCTATCTTTTTCTATATAAAATAATATAATTTAATTAATAAAGGCATCTGATGTATTCGGTCGTAACCTTGTTATAATGGTATGGCAACGATGTGTTGGCTTTGAACATAATCAAGGTTTAGGTGGTGCAGAGCTATCAGTGGACAAGTTAAATTTAGCACAACATGTAGGTGGATGGTATCCATTATTTCCAATGCATTCATTTGGTTCGGATTCGAATGATTCTCCATGACCGATCATTTTATTTGTAACACAGGTGAACATTATAATTTAATAAATCAATAATTAAAAAAATAAATAAAAACAAAAATATATAAAAAAAAACATATAAAATTAAAAACACCATTAACTACTATACATATATTAATGTAGGCAAAAAGAAAGATTGCAAAGTATGTTTATGTTTATGACTAAAGATTAATGAAAATAAAAAATAAGTATATGAACCAAACAAAAAAAAAAATAATAATAATAATATTATGAAAATAATAAATAATAAATAAAGATTATAGACATGCATTGAGTAAAACTTAAACATTTATATAACTATTGCATTGTAAAAGTTTAAGTAGACAATCAAATCGAATTTGATTCTTCTTTTTTTTTTAATAATACTTAAAACATAATTGATAATAGTTGCTATAAGGTACCCACATGAAATATAAATAACATTTCTCTAAATACTATATTTTGAAATCAATGGTGAATAGTAATTAAAGGGTATTTAGATACTATGTTTAGTTTGCTCATTTTTGAAATTTCAGTCTTAACCAGTAATTATCCTTCAAATAGATACAAATATAATCTACTGGGGATGTATCATAAAAAAAATATCAAGTTTTCCGTACAAAATATATATCACTGCTTGTAAACTTAAAAGCGAGAATTAATATTTCATTATCACAACTGTTGTTACTTTTGAATAAAATAAAAAATAAAAAAGATTTCTTATAAATCGTATTTATTCATTGATTATATTTTGTTCAATTTTACCTTAATCTAAATATTTCGCATTAAACTATATATCAGATGCTTATGAAACGGAAGTTTTCAAAATCATTTTCAATATTTTTTTGTTCGATCATTAAATTTACTTTTTACTATATATGTATTATTAAAGTCATTTTGTTTCAGTTTGAATGTTCAATATTACAGTTTTTATTTAAATATCTTTAGATTTACATCTAAAATGGCATATCATATATTTCTTACAGGCTATATTCACACCATATCTTTCTTTAAAATACGAACTAATTATATCTAACCGAATTAGTATAAAAACAAAAACAAAAACAAAAAACTTTTGAAAGCATCTTCAAAACATTCCATATGAAAAATAGTTTCAAAAAATATAATAATACTTAATTAAAATTTATTTATAATTATCAGTAATGTTAAAATCTATTGAAATTGGTAGTTTATAAATAAATATAAACTTAAAATGACAGATAATGAAATTTGATAATAATGCTGGTAATGGTTAATACCTTTATTGAAGTCATAATAAATAAACGTTTAAATATTGATAGGTGTGTAAATATGATTTTCTATATTTGAATTTGATACAAGTATAAGCCATAAATATTCTTATTATTATAAAATAGGGTACCAGTAACTGCATTAAATGAGAATATAAAGATTTGAACTACTAATATAATTATTCATTAATGATATAAACTAATAATAATAAAATAATAAATTGGTTGTAAATTAAAAATAAATGAAATTCTTCTGTTTAATGAATTTCAATTAATTTGAATAGAATTCCTAAAAATTGTTTATTTAATGAAATGAACAAATGCCTAAAATTAAATGGGGTTGGAACATTTATAAAAAAAAATAAAATGTGTGTGTTTTTTTTAAAATCTTTTAGGTAAAGAATGAAACAAAAATACGACACTTCTTTTACCACTTAAAATTATTTTAAATGGTTTTCATTCAACTTAACTTTTAACTAACTACCCGAATTTCGGAAATGTGATTTTGTATAAGTATGTAACGAAGACAAAAATATATAAAGACAAAAAGATACGTGTCTAATATTTTTGAATTCTTTTACTTAAATAAAAGAAATATTTTAAAAAATATGTTTGTTTAAATGTTCCACTCCAATTATTTATTTTAATTTTTTAATAATATGTAGTTAAGATCAAATAACAAAATAATAAATCAGATACATTGAAATGTTTGGAACGAAATGCTTTTTTGTTTAAGATAATTTAGCGTATTAGTTAATAAGCGATTATTTTATATCTAAATATATATATAAAAAAAAACATTGTTTCAATAATTAAATTATATTATAATTATATTAATTTTAGCTGAATTAATATTGCTTTTGTTATATTTACTGAATAATTGTAGGTATATATATTGATATGAATTAAGAATGCAGTAATTTAAATAATATATAAATGTTACGTATTCTTACTAATATATATTTCTATAAATTTAGCTGTACATTAGCAAACTTTAGCTTTTTTCTATTTTTCTGTAATCAAATATTCAAATAAAAAATATCACAGATATTAATTTTAGTAAAAAAATTCCGTTATATGATTTACAATACAAATTCAAATTTGGTCAAGATTTTTTTTGTATTGTAGGTACTGACCATTTTCAAATTCAAGCTCAATACGTTTTTTTTTATCTTAAACTGGAAGGAAATGAGCTGAAATATTTGAAGACATAAAATCTTCTACTTATGCAAAAAAATACAGACAAAATAGCATACAACTACTATTTACAAATTAAATGAGAAATTAAATATCAATAAAATTAAATAAGTAGCTTTGAATCAATTTTATTTTGTTTATAGGGTTATTTTTGATATGGATTATACTTTAAATATTAATTAATTATTGTAAATATATATAATTTGTCTAATTTAAATGAAATATTTATATATACTTCATACAAATATACTCGTATATAAGTCAGTTTTAAATACGTATAATAGTATATCTGTGTGTCTCACATAGTAATACACATATTTGAATTCATTGTAATTTTCAGTGAAAATATACAAAATTCTCAGTGAATTATGCCATGCACGCTATGCACCACAACCAAGTTGATTTGCCTCATTGATCCACACTATCATTATTTCATAGGTAGCAAATAGATTATAATGTCGTAAGTTAAAATTTTATCGACTATTCAGTCCTCTCAACTTCCAAACTATACAAGACTATAAATTTTTATAATTGCATACTTAAGTACTTTTTTCTAAAAAAAAACAAAAATAAAAAAAAAATAAAATAAAACAAAAATAAAAAAAAAGTTAAATTAAATTAAATTAAAATAAGCGAGAAAATGAAAATGATTGATAAGAAACTCCCACATTTAAATAATATGGCCTATAATATATATATATAAATTATTTAATGAATTGAATAGATGATCGTACATCAAATAATATAAAACATATTTAAACACATAAATTTAATGTTAATCTCAATTCAAATTTATATGTAAATCAAATATAGATATAAATCATATATAAATGGTTTGAATTTGAATGTCAGTTACTTATATTGTAGTGAAATTAATGTGAAAAAAAAAACCACTACTTAGATGGCGTTTACTATAAAAG
Source organism: Catotricha subobsoleta (assembly GCA_011634745.2). Taxonomy (NCBI): domain Eukaryota; kingdom Metazoa; phylum Arthropoda; class Insecta; order Diptera; family Cecidomyiidae; genus Catotricha; species Catotricha subobsoleta. The sequence continues at coordinate 23,171 of JAABKK020059183.1, forward strand.
CTCGTGGCAAAATTTACAAATTTATGCTGCATAGTATTTGCTATTGATATTTAAATCAATATTTTCAAAATAATGAATTAAAACGAAAACATAAATAAATAAATAATTAAAATTTGATGTTCTTAATATCATTTAAGAAAAATAACTGTTTAATAAGAAAAAATATGTTATTCCCGAAGACAATCCCATTACACAATTAAGAAAAATACTTATAAATATAAAATATTTTAATAACATAGATGTTCTTACAATAATTAATAAATGATGGTTTTTCATTAGATTTCATTGTTTACAAGAGTAGAGATGGTCGATATTTGATTGAAGCACTGTGAAAATATTTCACTATATAATTGCACATTATTTCCGACTACATATTCAAGAAAATATAGTTTGAATATTGTGATAAAAGTAGATAAATGATATAAATAAATATATTTCAAAATTATCTTCAGTAAATACTAAAACATAATATATTTTTATTGTAGAAGAAATGAAGCAGTTCATAAAAACTGAAAGAGTTAATTATCAATCAAGTACAATAAATAGATAAAAGAAATATATATTCTTTGAAATTTAAAGTGCTTATGGGTTTTATTTTTGTTCCTTTGGACTTTAAGAGTTCAGAGAGAACAGCATGGACTGAATTTTTAAGGTCCGGCCTGATCCAATTCATTAAAGTTTAGGTCCGTGTCCAACCAAGCCCAAGACGCTAAACTCAGGATTAGGGATTTTAAAATTAAATTGCATACAGAAATGATAAGATTAAATTAGATAAATTATATTTATAAACTTTTAAATAATATAAATAATATAAAAACAATATAGAATGAGTCCATGGTTGGGTCCCAGTTTACTGTCGAAAAAAGTCCCTCCAACTCAGCACAAGTGTAAATCGGTCAAGAAATAACTGAATTATGAATATTTATAACACCTCCTTCCTCCATTACAGTTGAACTATGTAGGCAGCAGCACATCAAACAAGGGGTGATACACGGTATGCTATATTCATAGCTTAGTCGATCCTTGATCGATTTCGTTAATTTTCTTACCGTTGGAAAGGATATTAGATAAAATTACTCTTTTGGTCATCAGAGCTTAGGATGCGACACGCGACCCCCCAAAAAATATTTTATATCCAAAAAAAATAAGATTGGCCAAATTTGAGCTCAATTGATGCAGATAATTGAAGAAATCCCATATTCACATTTGATGCATTTATATGTAGTAAGGTCTTATCAAAGTTATTAAGGCAATTGGTTTTTAATTGAAACGCCTAAAATGAATGGTATTCTTAATATCTAGCACTAAAATGCCTGGAAAAAATGCATTTATCGAATTTTATAGCGATTTTTAGGTTAAATTTGGTCAATTTTTTTATCATCTTTTGCCATTAATCGATCTAAAAAAAAGTAAAAATTGAAAAACAAGCCTCCAAACAAGTTTATTTTGAAAATATATAAAATTACCAACATTTAATGCTATGGATCATAACAACCAACATTTTTCTTTTTTTTTATACTGGGTGGACAAAATTCAATTTTTTTTTTTGTATGAAGATTTTTTATATGAATTTTTTTTTTATTTTAAAATTATTTTTTTATTTAGAAATTTTCATTTTTGATCAATTGACCTTGAAGATAGCTCTTAATCGAGAAACGCCTTTACAATAAAATGATCACCTGGTCATTTACAACAAATCGTAGAAGAACTTCCATTGTTTTACTTTTTGGTGGTCCACTTAGAGGAGTGATACTGTATTAAGACTATAAACAGATCTAAATTCTATACTATATAGAATATACTGAGAAAACATAAACCATACACACTTTGAATTTTTTTTTAAATATATCTATAATAATTTACATATATACATTTGCTATTTATTAGACTATCTATTATTTTTTTATAACTTTATATTAATTAAGCTAAAATAATGACTAGGAATTGAGCATTTCGAATTATAGCAGTTATCAATATCTGTGATGACGATATGAGTGAATAAAATAATAATGGGACGTTTATGTTTCATTATATTAAATTTTGCATGACTTCAACACTATAAAATGAGTGGCTACACATTTGTTTAAATATTTATTTAATTTCATTTAGTTCGTCATAAATTTAATATTTTTAATAGTGCTTAATAAGTTTCTACTTTTCTAGTAATTCATTTCATCATTAAATATCAATAATAATATAGCAAATCAATATTATATTGATTAGGATATATATGTGCCGGATTGATTGACTATTAGGGTGTTTCAAAATTAATCTCTTATATTATTTCAAAAGAAGGGGTAATTTTATAAAAGTAAAGAGGGTTTTAATTGCTGTGATCAATAAACAACATCAAGAAGTTTCATATTTTTTTCTTTTAGGGTTTTTTTTTTTTAATTATCCTCAAAAGTAAGTATTTCACTGCTCGGTAAGAAATTGCTCATCAAAAAAAAATTAACACATTATTCAATCCATTATTTGAAATTTATTTTTGATAATGCTAAAAACCCAACTGATCAAAATATTGTGGGCGGGATAAATTTGTTGTGCCCACTTATTTATTAAAGTATTTCAATAGCACAAGAATAACATATAAATAATTCATTCAATTTATCTGTAATTAAATCTTTATAGTACCAAAATTAAATATATTCAACTCAATACTAAAAATAAATAGAGAAACATAGAAATATCTTAGGTAGCAACAAAAACTAGCGAAATTTTTGAATAATTAATATTGAAAAGAAAATTAATTTATTTACTTGAAAATTTAAATTATTTATTTTTTTTTATTGGAGTACAATAAAATAAAAGAAAACACACAACAAGAAATATTGCATATGAAATATTTCTTAAAAATACATAAGTTTAACAAAGAAAAAATTCAAACATTCAAACATTTGTGAAAACAAAGAATAAAAGAAAAAAAAACAAAGAATCGTTTTGTGTGAGGTAGAAATTTATAATTTATAAAATGGCCTAATTAATTAATTAATTAATTATAAAACAGTAAAAAGTCTAATTATGATTATTGAGACAATCCATTTTAAACAAACTTAGAAAAACTTTAAAAGTAAAATTTACAAAAAAAAAAAAACAAAAACAAAAATATAAATATAAATGTGAAAGAACAAAAATATAAGATATTGAATAATATAAGATAATAATAATACAAATAATAAATAATATTGAAAATTGAAATTAAAAGTATATTAGAAGAGTAAAGATATTATACTAAATATAAATATTTCATAAAATAAATAAATATAAACTCATTTATTATAAATGAGACGTATTCGTGTTAGCAATTAGAAATACTATTTTACCTACTTGCAAATAATAACAAAAATATATACTTCTTTCCACCACATTGAACATTAATTATGTTTTTATTTTAATCTCAACACCACTAGCATAACTCAAAGTAAAATAATTAATTAAAAATTAAAACAAAACAAATTGTTTCATCCAAATAAATTTCATTTTCGAAAATCGTTTAAGAATTTAAATAGTTTTATTAATAAGTACTTATGCAGAGGCGAACTGTAAAACTATAAGATCTACTGGAATGAGTTGAACGGGAGAAACTATTACATGTAGTCCCTTCATTCCGTTTGCGCTAGAAGGCTATCAAACCATTTGCATTATATCCATTCGGAGATGTTAATTTATTTTTGTATTACATAAATGGAAAAACTTTAAATCGAAATAAAAATAATTAATACGCATAAGAAAGTTTGATCATAACATTTAACACACTTTTGAGAAATTTGAAAAAAGTGAAATATTGGTTTCGTGATTTTTTTTTTTGGGATTTTTTTTATCCTTATATTAGAATCTCAATTAAATTTTTGAATAATGTATACACTATACATATGCACTTTTTTTGATAATTGTAATATATAAATAAAAAAAACATAAAAACGTAAATGAAATAAAAATGTTCTTGCGAAAGATTTGAGTCCAAACTTAAAACTTTAAGTGGTATAGTATTTATAATTGCAAATATTTATATGAATGCACTTGCAGTGTACACTAATTTTGATGATGAATAATTATTATAAGTGCACTAAAATACATTTAGATGTTTATTGTAAACCAAATTGTATATTTTTAAGAAAATGTTATTACATATTAGTATTAATTTCAATAATTTTTCTTTTTTATTTTTATTACCTAAAAGTAAGTGAAATAAATTATGATATAAAAGTTCATTAAAATACGTACGCATCCTATATGCTAAATAGAAAATGTTCAGATATATAATTGCTGTTATTATTACCGTGATACTTATGATTGTATAATTTCAAAACGAATTTTGAGATAAAAATTAATTGATAATAATGGAAAAAAAAAACTAATTTAATAATAAAATTCAAATATTTTAATAAGTAATTATATTATAATAACAAAAAAAGAGAAAAAGAAGAACATGCAAGATTTTATAAAGTTATTGAAAATACAACTTTCTGTTACTCACAAATTAGTTTTTTTTTTTACTACTATACCTTGTGAAAAAAGTATGGGAATACCTTGTAATGGCAAAATATTAAATTTATACCAAAGAAGGGAAGATTCCACTGTATATTTTCCGACTCTTTTACTATAAAAATACCTCATTATAGTGTGAAATATTTTATGAGATAATATTTATTATTTATGAATGTTTGAGGGGTAAAGGGGTCGATCACCCCCTTGAAATTAAAAAAAAATACCCTCAGTTAAGTTTTAAAAAGCTTCCCTATCTTGACTTCCAAAATTTATATAAAATTCAGCGAGGTTTATTTGTGTTTTGGCTTCAAATAGAGTTTTCCGAAATTTGCCTAGCTAAAAATAGGCTGCCAATGGATTGCTACGCGACTTAATCTTGGTAAGAAGTAAAAAAAAACACGTGGTCGAAAAAAAAGGGGGCAATACCAATACATTTATATAAATAAAAAATTGGATCCCAATCCGCCCGGCCAATCTTGAGATCCAGAATAATAGAAAAGAGGACGCTATACCGCCCAAAAAAAAGCGAGAATATTTTCCCCAATTTTCAAGTGGTCAAAAAATTGTCAAACCAATACTTGATTTTTTTCAAAATTCGGTCGAATTTCTCAAAAATGAAGTAAGAAAGGCCAAAAGTTTTTTGGAGAAACACATTGCCTCTGAAAACAAAAGTTTGCACATCTATCTATGATATGAATTTCATACCGTTACAGGGTATAAAAATATTTTTTTCAAAATAATATTAAGAACAACTACATAGTATATGGCAAAACATGTTTCAAAAATATTTGAAATAATTTTTGAATCAAAATTTCAATTTGTGTAACAAAAAAGTTTATTTTCAAAATCTTCGTCCGTCAGCTTTCCATTTCCAAAATATAAATATGTTTAGTATATTTTCAATACTTAACAAAACCTTATCTAATCTTATAATTTCTATTTGCAACAGACATCAATTCCTTGTCCGTTCGCAATTTTTTTATTAGTTTGATTCTAATTAATATACATATTTAATATCGCTGATCTAATATATGTGGTTGTGTTGAGTGTAGTGTTTAATATACCTTGTTTATAATTTTTTAATCATTAGTAAGAAGTTTTTTATAAAATTGGTCATAAATGGCCATAAAAATTTATTCAAATTATTTCACTGTTAGATCACTCACGCAAAGTCCTGAAAAATATTGTTTTTTTTTGAAAAGATGATTGCATTCTGTTTCAAATATTCCCAAAAAAAAAATGGTTTTAACAAAAAAATTACACAGAACTTTATTATAAGAAAATGAATATATGTTATGAGTGTTAGTACTTTCTGTTTAATTTTTGGTCAAATAATCACGACTAAGCAGACGTATATTATTCACTCACTACGTTCGCTTTTGCTAGATGACAAGCTTCGCTTGGCGCAATCCTACCAATACCAACATTACGCTTGTATAACATCATCCCACTTTTAGATAATTTTCTAAATACAGAGTATCAAAATGCCTATTGGGTATGCAATTACATCATTAGATGTGACTTGTTGGAACGTTTGATTCCCTGAAGCATTATTGGTGATTTCGTTGCTGTCGTGAGAGAAAAATATTCATTATTTTATACCTTGCTATATCAAATCATAGTAAGCCTGAATTCTTATTATATTTCCATATAAAGCGTTACGTAATATATGAACGGCACCTCAAGTAAAACAGACAGTTTTACCATAGTACAAATACACATAGTATGAAACCAACCTCTTTGGATTTTGTATTGAAAAATGTGTCACATTTTTTTAAAGCTCTCTCCGGGTAGTTATATGTCAAATTGTTATTTCTGTCTCGTATGCATGCAATCAAAAGAAAGAGAAAGAGAACGAGAAAATATAAATTTGACATTTAACTCCCGAAAATCATTAGTAAATGAGAGAACGAGCTTAATAAAATCGCGACACAGATTTCAAAGAGGTTTCATACTATGTGTACTTGTACTTATGGTTTTACGTTGGTCCATCACTAAGCATCAGTTAAGGTGGTAGACTTTGAACACGGCCTAGTATAAATATATGGATTTTTCGAGAAAAACATAATAGATTCCCTTTTTTTGGACAAATCATATAATACATTAGTGATAATAGAAGGTCACGGATTTGTTCGAAATAATCTTAAAAATTGGTAATTTTTTCGAAAAATTCATGGGTTTTTAATGACGTTGATTTATAAACCATATGCTTTTTATATTATGTTTTAAATGTCGAATATTTTCCTTACATTATTAAAAAAATATATATTAGGTGAAAAGATTTCTCGAAAGTTGTGAATGTATGTTCAACAAAACAACGTAATTCTTAGTGAATCGAACAATAAAAAAAAAAAAAATAATTACCAGTAAGTAAGCGAAAATCGATTATTTTTTTTTTTAAATATATTTTAAATAGAAATCTTTAAAAACAACAAATTTAGTAATCTAGTAATTTTGATTCAAATTTAAGGAGTTTTTTTATTAATTATATTTATCATGATTTTACTTCAAAGTCATGTATTCTCAATATGATTTTTTATTTTTCTGCAAAAAAGCAGGTAGTTACATTGATTTATTTCCATTACAATGAATGTGAAAACGAATTAAAATATATATATATATATATATATATATAAATGTAGTAGCTGATATTTAAAATTTGTATTTGCTATTTGATTTAAGTTAATTGGACAATATATTAGGTTTTGATTTGCGCTTTTTGGCTCATCTATAAATAAGCTTGTGCATTTATTATATGTAATATAAAAAAAAAATGTAATGTTGACACTTAATTTATCAATTGGAATAAATAAATTTATTCTTCCAACTATTTATTATTGAAAGAAGTTTTAAATTCCCAAAATCTGTTATTACAAATAAAAAAAAGAAATTTATAAAAGAAAAAAAAAATAGAAAATATACTAAAACGAACTGATTATTTCATTACCTGTAAACTATTTATTGAATTATACATATTTACTATTACCAATTATTCTATCATCTACGTTCTTACCATATAATTAATAAAAAATTATTTATATTTTTAATTTCTAATGTTTGAATTTTTATTAAATAAAAAAAAAAAAAAATAAAAAAATACCAAAGAAAAATTATTTAAATATATTTTTAATATTATAAAAGAAAAGTTTTAAATTAAAAAAAAAAAAAAAAAATTGATAAACTATGAAATATAATTTAATGATGGAATAAATAACTAAATTATAAAAAACAAAAAAATGTATAAATTAAATAAAAATAGTGGCGGATTTTTATATTAAACGTTTCAAAAGACCAGTAAGAAACAATCCAACATCAAATGCGAACAAATGTGTAATCAGAACGGCACCAAATAAGTATATATACGCTACGCATATTTGGTAGCTTTATATATATATAAAAAAAAAATCCCCGCTAAAAGTTATATATGAAAATAATAAATTGTCACAAACACCATATCTTGAAAATAACAAAAATGAAATAACTATAACTATAAAAAAAAATAATATGATTGTTAAGATAATGTAAGAACATATAAATGTATATTAAATGTTACAATATTAAAACAATAAAAATAACAAAATATTAATTGACGGAATTGTTTGAAATTATTAATATTTATTGTACCTTACTGTAAGACAATATTATTTTGTATTTCAGATTAGTCAGCAACGCTATAACTTATGGCAGTAGCTAGATGACATAAATATCTCATGACACATAATAAGATTTATTGGTATAGGGGAAATAGGAATAAAACGTATTTTAGTGGCCCTAGCGGGCGAACATTTGACCTTCATAAACGCCATTAGAAGCCTTGACTTAAAGCCTTTTGATGAAGATAAAATAATAATAAAAGAAATTATGTTTTATAGCCTGTAAAAAGTGTGGTTTACAAATTTTATGTCACATATAGTCACACCCAGCACTGAGAATTGTAAAAAAAAATGATCAATCAAAAAGAATCAATTTAAGAAATTTTTTATTAGCATAAGATGCTAAAAATCACACAATTTTTTTTTTTTTTGTAAATAAACAATGTTTTTAAGCCCCTATCGTGCACAAAATGTGATTTGTTATTAGGGCATTTTTAAGTAACTCTAAATCTATAAATAATGTCAGAGTTGAATTATAGCTGCGTTTTTATATATGTAGAATAATTTGTTTTTATTCTTATAAATAATTGTTTAAAGTTTATTTTATAGTAAAATAATAGTTTAATTGACAATAAAAGTTTGACTTTATTAAACACGTCTTTACTTCCAGAAATTTTATTAACAACTACAATTATATTCTAACTTTTCAATTTTACAATTCTACAAAAGTAACAATTTATTTCTATACGGTTACTTTATTAAAGGCAATTGATCATAATTCCTATATTCCAATATTCCAATATTAGATAATCAGCTTGCAATCGATCATCATACGACCATATTGTAAGAAAATCAGTACAAAATTCGCCTGATATTTTCGATATCTAATAAATGTAAAATAAACAAACTTTGATTTATTCGAAATTAATATGTACTACGACTAATGTGACGTATGTATAGAAAACGCATACCTATACTATGAACATTTCAATTTACTTTTTGATTTATTAATAGTTACCGATGACAAATTATATAAAATTGTTTTCATTAAAAGTTATTATATATATCATAATTTACATGAACTACTTTTAGAAAATTATTGTAACTCCATTTTACATTTGAAAGCTATGCAAGCAGCTATACTTTTGATATTGTATTATAATTAAATGGAAGCGAAAAGCATGTGAAATCAATTTTTGTTAAACAAAACAAAACAAAATTCCAATATAAATATTGGCTTTTTAAAATTTTAAAGTTTTGAAAAAAAATAAAGTATTATAGTCTGTTCCATATAAATAGATGGAACGGTTTTATAAACGACATAACATAGTTAATAAATATGACATGAGTAATAAGTTAACAATGAAAATATCAACCAATGACATTGCAGTATTCGAATTAAAAAAAAAAACGTTGGTCAATTTATATGGAAAAGACTCAATTTTTTTTTTGACCATTAAGTTCGGACTCAGGATTTAGTGGTGGTCAATCAATCAAAAAACGCACAATCTTGTGTTCGTGAAAATATTATGGATGGTCAAGAATTCTTTTCGTTCAGTGAATTTTCTAAAGATTAATTGAACGGATTGAAACCAAACCATATATATTTTATCGAGCACAAGATTCTGCGTCTATCTGAAAAAACATTTTTTTTTTTAATTTTTCTTAGAATTAAGTGATCGGATTTAAATGAATAGCTATAGTATATAATTTGAAGACAATAAAGTTCTGCGTCTTTATGGTAACATTTCTAATAAAAATGAAGTAGTGTACCAATATATTGGCAGCTTGTTTTTTTGCAAGACATTATATATAAAACTATTCGAATCACCATTTAAACAGAATGTAGTCTAAATAAATTTTCCGGTCATATATAAAAAGGAAATGGAAAACTATACTTAAATTAGTTTGATTATTGATTTTGATGTGCGGCATTCATCGCAAAAGTGATTTAAACTGTTTTCTTCATATTTACTTTTATAATCCTCTCACCGAATAAGTAGTTGGTGTGTACAAAAACAAAAAAAATATATAAATTTATATATGCATAATGTATATCGATTTCAACATTTTTTTTCATGTGTAATTGTGAACAAAACTCTGATAATTTAAGTGTATAGAAATTCAATAAACAACACTTGTATAAAAATATGTCCATTATATTTATTTAGTTATATTTAAACCTGTTACAAGTTTCCCCTACAAGTTGAATATTATAAGTATTGTAGATATTTTATTTTATTATATTTTGTATATTTTGGTCAACATTTGGCAATTAACAATAATAAATTAAAAATAAATGTATACAATAAATATTTGTCAAGATTACGAGTAAATGTTAAGTAAGTAAAATGCCGGAATTTTGTTATTTGGTGTGACGACTAAACAGCTGATATGCATAATTTTAGTTATAATAAACCCAATTTCATCCAATTTGACGTACAACTCAAACATTTTTAAAATATGTATTTCGAAAGTATTTTTATATAATTTATTTTTAAATAAAAGTATTGAAAATAATTATTTTATTTTGTTTTAATCATATTTTCAAATATTTTTTTTTTTTTTTATTTAATTATCGTTTATTCAGTTATTTGTTACAATTGTAATAGCAGGTTATAAATTTTTATGTGTTATAATCTATTGATTTTTCAGCAGTGTTATGCTATATTTAATTAAAAAATTTAATATATTTTATTTTATTGAATTTTTAAATTACTGTACTTTGTTTGTGTTGATTAAAGGAAAAAGATAAGTAAAAACCCTTATACGATTGATAGATACTTATAAATTAGATAACTCTTAAAACTATAAAACAACGAAACTTAATGAGAAAACTTTGAAAAATAAGATCCAAAAGTTGAAAAATTGATTATACAATATATAGCTAATTTTTACAATTGATTTTTAAATTTCATATTTGTAATTTTTTATATTTTTGGTACGTGGATTTGAGTCTTTATACCGTCTCATTGATGAGATGGCATAGGCTCAACTTAGGCAAGACTTCTTATTAAGGCATATGATGAATTTCTACATCTTTCTATGAAGTTTGTAGTAGTAGTTGTCATGAATTCCTTAATGTATGGATATCCAGTGTTTTCGTGGAGTCTTTCAGTAGAAAATCTCATGGGCAGCTTATTTATCAGTTTTAAGTTTTTGTTTTGGACTATTTGGAGCTTTTTGATGTGTAATGATGCTGAATGTTCCCCCTTGAGCCGTACTAGTGTTTAAAATGTCATAAATGTCATGTCATTGACACAATAAAAACAGTGACATTTATGACATTTGTCAAGGACAATGTATGTCACACAAATGTCATGCTCATGACATTTATTAAAAAAAAGCATTTTCCGTTTTTTTTTCCATTTTCCAATGATTTTTATTTGGTAATTGCTTTATATTTTTGTTGAGCGTATTAAATGTGAATATAAATAGGGTTTTTAGCACAAAATGAATTCAA
>JAABKK020059194.1:0-31804 GCA_011634745.2 Catotricha subobsoleta
CGGTAATCTTGAGACAAAATGCAACTCAGAAAACAGTGGTACCGGGGGTGTTACAAAAGATCGATCCACCCTATTGCTCATCATAAGTAGATTCATAACTATAACAAGAAAAATGTTTTCGTTATATTCTTCTATGAAATTATATTTAAACCACCTGCTGAGCCAAATGATGAATTTTCTAATTATAGACGAAAAAAAAAATAGAAAGAAAAAAAAATGAATGAAGATAAGTCAATGCTTAATTACATATTCGTCTAATTTATTACCTCAATTTATTTTATTAATGAGAAACAGAGCAATATATAGTGAATTTTGTTGTTGTTATTAAGAATGAAATTGAAGACAAAAGATAAAAAAAAAATTAAAAAAAATAAAAAGTAAAAATGCTACAACTTGGATCATTTATTAAATACTCGGTATGTTTTAGCATAATATAAGAGAAATATCACTAATAATATTATTACCTATAACCATTATCGATAATTTTAAATATCACTCGAGAGTTTCTTTTATATTATTATCCATTATTATTTCTGTAATTTTAAAGCAATAATAATATCTATAAAAGGTGTATATGTATATACCAGCAGCAATTCAAGAAATGAAGAAGCAAGAAGTATTAAGTACTTCCAGCTACAACCAGTAATTTCTGTAATTGCTACAAAACAAAAGGTCTTCCGGTTAGTTTTATTACATCTTCTTTTACACACAGAGAAGAACAAAAATAAAATTAAAAAGAAAAAAAAATTGAGAAAAAAGAAAAAGAAATTGAAGTGAACCGATGTAATGTTAGGATGAGAGGATGATAACAACAACAAATATTACTTTACTACAGCTATTACAAAGCAAAAGAAGTTGAAAAAAAAAACTGGTAAAATGAATAATAAATAAAATTGTATGCAACAGGAAAGGAAAGGGTTGTTGTGTTGTGAACTCAATATTTTCTGTAAAAGTTGAACGACAAATTTATAGTAAAATATCGTATGTACAAATTATATATAAATGGGATATATAAGAACCGTACAATGACAACGTAAATAAATACGCATAAATATTCATTCATACATCCGAGTGGTGTTGCTGTTTATACAAAAGTGATTGAAGTACAAAAAAAATAAAAAAAACTATATTGAAGATTGAAGAATAATAAATAAATACACGCAAATTTAAATCAGCATAACAGAAATTATATGTGTGGTTGTCTCTCTTTGATTATTACTATTTATTTATTTATTTATCTTTTTCTTTTTTTTGAACAAACATAAGTAAATAAATTTAAATTAAAACAAACAAACAATACATAAGTTTGGCGTACACACATTTCCATTTCATTTTAAAATGCTTATTAGTTATAGTAAAATTCATTTATATAAATAAAGAAAAAAAAATACAGAAAATATGTGCAATGGTCGTGTGAATAAACCTATTTTAATTTATGGCTCATCATTTACAAATCCATATCCATTTTCAATAAATTACTTATTTTTTTTTTTTTTTATTCTTCCAAATTGCTAATACCGAAAATTAAAGAATGAATGAATGAAGTAAAAAAAAAAGAAAGAAACACATAAAAAATAAAGAAAAGACGAGGAATAAGAGAAAAAAAAACGTCTATTTTTACTCGTAAATATCCATATATCCATAAAACTAAACAGTAAAATGCCTTGCTATAACACCGGATGTCCGGTTTAAAACGTAAAATGTATACACTAAGCACTACACTACACTAAAATGTGGTACACTTTGGTATTGTAGAGGTATTTAGATGATAGGTATTGGTTAATCTTCTAATGTTTTGAGAGTAAGTGTGTATACTAATATAGTATATGAGTGATTTGATTTTTCTTATTTTGATTTTAGATATTTAATTTATTGCCAAAAAGGGTGTTTTTGATAAATGTGGAGTTTATATTTTTAATATTTTTCTGTTACATTTAATTTTTATTCAAATACACGAACGTAATAAATTATTTTCAGATGTTTTTAAATGATTTAAAGAATAACATCCTTTTAACGGTAGAAATTTTTTAAGACAGAAAATATACCGTTAAAATGTACCTGCAATAATATTGAAAATAATATATTATTTCTGTTCGTGTTGGATAAGTCAAGGGGATGGTTTTACTTTAATGCTGTTCTGCCAATGTTAATAAATTCAGAATTGCAAATTGAAATAACATAAAATACAAAACCCATGGCTAATTAATCGACAGATCAGATAAGATTTTCACAATTTAATTCATTTAATTCGTATGGCCAACTAGAAAGGAAAATATAAGAGTTTTGACTAATTTTACGAGAGATTTTATCAGAAGACAAATTTTCAGATCTTAGATTAATCACATCGAAAATTATATTTTAACAATTTCAATTCATTTTCAATGTGCAGCAATAACTTCTATCAATTATAATCAATTAAATATAAGAAAAAAGCAATCCGTTTAAAAAGTTGCTATGGTAACGGTCCTTTTATTCCACTCTCGAATATTTCTCGTATTATTTGTTTAGTTAACATTAAACCATAACACTGGCTGAACTGCTTGTTGTTATTTTTAAAGACTTCCATTCAACAATTTTATAATAATAATGAATGAACGAAGAGCATTTTATGAATGGCAATTTTTTTTTATATATATTTTTTTTTTTTTGCTAAATAAGTAGAGAAACTACATGTGTTGTGTTGTGAGCTCTGTATATTCATTATATGCGTATTTTTGTATCATTCCAACTTGTATTCATTAAAGTGTTGTTGTTTTTTCTTCTTTTTCTTCATGTTCTGTAGGTATATATATATATCGAAGGTAGTGGTAAAACATCGAAACGGACTATAGGTATTAAATTATATACAAAAAATAAAAAATAATAATAATAATGTACATAAAATGAAAGAAGAGAAAAATAACAAACTATAATAATCTTGTCGCGTTTGTGTATAGTCTTACGGTTGCGCGCAATCTTGTTTTAATTTGCATTTGGTTTTGGATCGTTCTCGCATACTTTTTGACCATTCAAACTTAAAATGGTAGAAAAATATCTGATTGAGTAGGAGCATTTTTGACAAAAAAAAAAAATATTTTTTTTTCTGTTTTCGGTTTCTAGTTGTTGGGTAAAATGTTTTTTTTTTTTTTTTATCTTTTTGTTTTATTTTTGGATTTCATTTGCGTTGGTTTGGTATTTTATATTTTATATTTTGGCGAAAGTAATAATAATAACATTAAATTGATAAAATTAGAGATGTAAATATTGCAATAACATTATATTTGTGATTCTGTTCATGAACATGAAGGTGTGAATGAGAATATTATATTGATTTATCTAATGGATTTTTTTCATCTTTAAATTAGCTCTTAATCTTTAATATATTCAATTACAAATTTAGGTCTGATTCTGAAATATTGAGCTGATGGTTGATAAAATAAGCGAACATTTGAAAATGGCTTCATTTTATCTTTGCTTGAAAAATTACATTAGTCTACATTTTATGGTTTTTCAAGTGTTAATTTTCAAAATTTTGACAAATTTAAAAGAATAACAATGCAGTGCAGGTTTCTCTTTTCTGGCTAATGGTCGGTCAATCATTTCCATCAATTTTACCGTCATTGTGTTATATATTATAATTATTCATCGATGTTCTGCTAAAAATGCATGCGGAACATCTAAGTATAGAAATAGTAAATGAAGGAATTTTTTTCTTTTTATATTTCTTAGGGATATTAAATTGATTAAATTAATTTTAATAAATTTTCTCAAAATGAATGCATTATTGTTGTGATTATCTACAGAAATTAATAAAAAAGAAACATATTTTCTGAACCCATTTTATAGAATCAATTAGCCATCGTAAAAGCAACTGTTGCATATTTAAATATCATAAGCTCTCAGATTAACACTCACCCAACAATTGCCAAGAGAGTTCAGACCTTGATAGACGTCAATCAAAAAAGATGATACGATTAAAAAATTATTTTTTTTTGTTTCTGTTTTTTTTTTTTAAGTAAAGCAAAATCAGTACATATTTTTCTATTTTTCTATTTTTCTTAACTGCCTGAGATTAATTTTGAAAGATATTTTTGTTCAAGCGAGAAATTATCCAACTAATGTAAAAAAAAAATTGATATTTTTAAATTTTTAATGTTTTTAAAGGCGTAATTTTGTATGAACACAGATTCTTATTCAATTTGTTTAAATGTAATGTTGATTCATCATAGTAAAAATTTAATGACCAATTCAACATAAACACATGAACACAATGTACAAAATAAATAATCTTTTTATTTTTTTTTTAAATTATGATAACATTTTTATAAAAAAAAAGCAATAGTCATTTTATACTTTTGTTCTTTTAGAAATTAAAATGAGTCATTTCAAATTGTGTATTAAACATAAATAAACAAAAAAAAAAAAATTGGAAAAACAAACTGCCACATACTTTTGATATGTCAGCCAGCAATACAAAGATAATTAAATAAAACTCGTATCAATAATTGAATTTATAAATAATTTTATAAATAAAGTAACACTAATCGAGAGATGAAAAGCACAAAAAAAAAATTGACATTTCAATGATAAACAGCTAAGTTGAAACGGAAGTCTTAACAACACTTTTTGTTGTTGCTTGTTGAATAATATTACATTTATTTCAATCCATGATCTCACAATCCAATCATAATTAATAACCACATATTTTTGATCAAATTTTTTTTTCTTCTTCATCTTCTAATATTTTTTTTCATCTCCAACCAGACAATGAATGGTATATGCAGGTATTTTGTTGTTGTTTTTGTATTGTCTCGGTACAACAGCACTACATATTTCTCTTATTTTTTCTTTTTTTTTTTTTTTTTTGAATAAATCATTCAACCATTAATACTATGATCATTAGGCATTAATAATTTGTCGCTTTTTTTCTTCATGTATCTTGGCTTCAGTTGAAAATCTTAAACAATGCTTTAGCTAAGCATTTGGTTGTCATGCTAATGCTACGTATTTATGATTGCAACATTATAATAGTACTAAATTTTCTAATTTGTGGCCACAGAAATGTAGATAGGTTAGGAATTTGATGAAAAAAAAAAAAAAAACAAAACAAAATCAAATTGAATGGCTGAAAAACTAACTAATCGATTTACAGCGTTTTTTTTTTACGAGTATTTCTTATTTTTTGTTTACATTCTTGTGTTGAGTTTTTGCGTTTATAATAATAGCATGACACAACGTTTTTTTTTTTTTTTTTTAGCGTAAACAATGAAACTATTCAGTGACGTGTAAAATCAAATTCATTCATATTTATTAGCTCAAAAACCCGGTCACGTGCTCTCACATATTCTTAAGTACTTAGTACACCGTTAATTTTAATAGAAATATTTCATGATAGAAAATTTTAGGTCAAAATAGTTGAAATTATAATCGGTTTTGAAATATGTAATTAAAGCAATTTTGGGAATTCATTTCTACAAGAGAATTGTAGATTATACAACTTTTAAAATTATGTAAAGAAATTTTTGGAATTGGCTTCAGAAGTTAAACGTAATTAAATGTAGTGATTCGTGAACATAAAATAGCTTCACAATAAAATCAATCACTATTTGGCTATTCTGCCTTCACATAATAAGTTAGTAATTTTAGATGACCAAACACTAAGAAAATATTTTCAATTTTTGAATTGATTGAAGATTTTATTGATGCACCCACATTGCTTGAGATTTAGTGGACCGTTGGATCTTATAGGTGATATTTTATCTTTAAGATCACTTATTGAAAATATTTATTTGAAGAATTCATAAATTTGATTATGATATTTCCATACCACATATTTATTCATATATTAAACTTGAGCTCACATTGTCGATAGTTATAGTCAAATTTCTCTTTTTATAACTTTAAATCGGTTAAAATATAATTGATTTTTTTTTATAGAACACAGTTTGTTGGGACTGTGAGCTAACTGCTTATTTGACAATTAGTTATAGTAATGAAGCCATAGATCTTAAATAATTAAAATTAACTAAATAACGTTTTCTTTCTTTCCATATTACAGACATCTGAAAATGATCTTCCAATTTGTGCATTAAATGCAGTCTGTTCGAAAATCGATTTATATGAAACACCGTGGATCGAACGACAATGCAGATGCCCAAAAGCATCATACAATAAACATCCGCACACAATTTATCATCAAAAAGAGAATAAAATCAATGTTCGAAATAGTTATCGTCATTTATTAGAACAAAAAATGAAATTAACAGAATCGGAAAATTCTGATTATGATTTTGAAAATGAACATATCAAAAATTTATTTCATAAATTAGGTGTTATCTATAATCAAGATGATATTTTAAGTGATACAGAATATAATGATTATGATACAATTAATTCGAATAATCCACAACAAAATCATGGTTTAACAAAAAAAAAATACGATACCACCAATAATAATGTTGTATTACAAGATTCCACAAATACCAAATTTCGTCATGCTGGCCATCGTGATATTCAGAGAATAGGTGGTTGTCCTAGTGCTGTTAGTGTTGATGATGGTCATACAATTGCTGATAAAACAAGACTTTATAAATTATGTGAACCAATTCATAAATTACCGTTGTGCAGGTAAAATTAATTTTGATCTCACCAGCAAATTTGAAATTAATTATTAATTGAATTTTATAATAATTTTTTGTTGTTTATTTATTTTTGCTGTTCTGGATGGAACAGATATTTTAGAGATTATACGTGGACTTTAAAGTCATCACCAGAAATGAATGTTACTGAACAAATTGTTCGGTGTCGATGTCCAAAAAATTCAGTTAGCTATTTAATAAGACGAGAACCATTACAAACTGGCACATTAGGTTATACATATTTATTCGCTTGTTCACCACAAAGCGTAAGTATCAAATAAAAATAAAGTCAATGTTCAATGTTATCACGTGATCAAAATACAATTTATTGATTTTGAAAATATCTTTTAATTCACTAGCGATTAAAGTGTCAGCGAAAAGAACCATGCAAATTATTTACGGTAAGAAAACGACAAGAATTTCTAGACGAAGTCAATACAAATCCATTATGTCAATGTCCAAGAAATCATCGATGTCCCAGACATCATACAGACTCAGGTGTAATATTAGGTAAAAGTTATATAGAAGATAATATTCGAACATATTCAGGTTATTGTATGCCCGACAATTAGAATATAAATAAAAAAAAAAAAAATTAAAAAAATTATAATAAACAAAAATCAAGCTATTTATTTAAGAAAATATAATTTAATGCAAGAAAGCTGAATAATTAAATTTTAAGAATTGTATATTTTTAATATTAATTAAATTAAGAAAAATATTTAGTTTATTGATTTGTACATTTAACTCGTCGTTGACAAAATAATAATAATAATAATAATAATAATAATAATAATAATAATAATAATAATATTAATAATAATAAAAATAACATTAATTAAATAATAGTTAGAAAAAAAAAACTCTTCTATTCAAGTTTTAATAGCGAATAGATATTAAATAAATGAATCAATAATATTTGTCAGTGGTCTTATCATTTTAATATTAAGTGAACAAATTATTAATTAGAACAAGATTTGTTTGAAGAATTCCAATAAAACGAATAAAATATTGAACAATTTTTTTTTTTTTGTATAAATAGATGTACCTGAGAATGTTATATTTTGTGTAAAAAGTATTTCCATTAAGGCGTTCACTAATTTTTTAAGATTTTTTTTTTCTAATGTAAACTACATTTTAATAATGACAAAAGCGAAAGGTATGATTCTTAAATGAAAAGTTGAAAAATAATTAAAACAAAATAAATATTCTGGGCATGAATGATTCAAGCAACGCCAGCTTTAAAAAATATATATATAATTAACTAATTAAAACAATAATCAATAAAGAATAGTATTGATTTGATTTTTTTTTTTTTTTTAAATAAATTTTATTTATGTATTGAAAGTGTTTTGAAGAAAATAATAGAACTTCTTTCATCCCACATTATTATTATTATTATTTTTTATCTTTTTTTTTTTTTTTTTGTAAGAAAATATATTTTTTTTAAGCGAAATAAAATATGTGTTGTTTTTTTTTTTCTTTTTTCTATTAATTTCAATTTTCATTTAATTCCAACTAAATTACTTTAGGTGCAGTTTAATGAGGAATATTAAAGTCTAAATGTGATGCGGTGCGGTAGCTCTATTAGATATACAATTATAATACAAATATACGAAACCAATGTAAATATAAAATAGAGAAAAGAATTGTAAAATTCTATTCGTGTTAGATTGCATGGTGTTTTTCTTGATATATGTAATTATATAAATTAGTAGGTAATTAACTCTATATCATTATTAAATACATTTGAATCATCATATTGTTGATGTTGAACTATGTGCTTGTGCGTCTGTCAAGTCAAAATATATATATATATATATATATAATAATGAAGATTACTTATTCTGTCTCTCATATTATTCTTTATATAAAAGACTTGTGTTCTGGATAAATTCTAGTTATATATGTAAGTATATATAAAAAAAAAAAAATATCGTGTTTCTTCTGTTCTAAAAACAGTAGTCGTTTCTATTGAGTGTATATATAGTGTCGACATAGTAATTATGGTTAATATAATATGAATGAAACTGAAACTAATTTAAATTATGATGACGTTAATATTCAGTATTATAATTGTGTTGAAATTTTAGGTGCTGAATAAGATTATACTGTGTAATTTTAAACTGAGACCAGATATATATACATATATAATAATAAAAATAAATGATGCTTATTTTGAAATGAAATATTTCAAGGTCATCATGTGAAATTATACTTAGTCTCTATAATATGAATGGTTGGTAGATCATGACAGTTTTGCCTATTATAGATTATATTTATATTAAAATCGAGCGAAAAATTATGATTGTCTTTTCATATTACTGTTGTATAAATGCCATACATTGCAAAGGTTAAATACGAGATTAAGTAAGCTTGAGAATATATGTCATTTGAGTATTTTGTTAAGTTATTAATTTAAAAGGAGACAGCTAGAAAAAAGTAGATCAATACCAAATATAAGGGCAAGGTTTTCAATAATTTTCATGGAAAAAGTATTTCTTAAATCGAAATATGTTTTTTTTTTACTAATCTCTCGCAGTGCCAACACACTAACAGTTCGCGATCTCATTATAAATGATCTAAAAATAGATCAGATCGATCGTGTTACGAATAATAATTGATTTGAGCCATATTGACCAATATTCTCAAAAATAGGCAAACATAAGATCTAAATGTATTTTTTTCCAATGATCAATTTCAGTAATGATAAAAATATAATTGGTACTATTCATGAGTTTGTGCATCACAGGAACACCAGGGCCGTAGCCAGAAACGTATGTTTGGACATGCTGAGCGTCAGAGGCATATGTGTGCACGCTTTTGTTTTCTGTTGGGGGTAGATTTCAATATTTTTTACGAAACGTAAATGTGAGAGCTAAAAAGAAAAGGTCCTCACGTTCCAAAGTTTTCATTTTATTTTTTTTATAAAAAAAATCTGCGGAAAAACTCGCGCTATCCCTTAGCTGACTTTTGAGAAACTGAAAAAAAATACTTTCTCCCAAAATACAGCGAAAAAACCGCGCTGTATGCAAACCATATTTTCGTAAACTGAAAAAACATACTATTTTATTTTTTCTATACAACCAATAGACCATAACATTACAATTAATTTAAATTTTTGGGCATGCAAAGCATCAATAGCTCGCTCTAGCTACAGGCCTGAGAAACACGTGTATAAAAATTCATAATCACATACTTTTGTTTCAATTTCATGTAATAACAAAATAATTGTGATCGCTCTCATATGTCATATATCATATTTATATGTTTACGACTAGCACGTGATTACTTCATTTAAAACCATTTTAAATATCTCTAGAAACTTTTTATTTCAATTTAAATGATAATTCAAATACTTTGGTTGTAATACTATAGATACACTATAGAGATAATGACGTTTCGAATCGTCATTAACTCTTAATGAGCCAATCAGAACGTAGTTATCTTAATTATAAACTGCGCGAATGCTCATTAACTCAATATAGTGTATAGAAGAGGTATAAGTTACATATATATATAAATTACTGGAACCATTTATCAACTAAAATTAAAAGTCTATAATAATAAAAATAAATAATATTTAAAAGTAGAAATAGATGATATCGAAAGTTTAATATTAATATGTACAAATCGGTGTAGGGTTGTTACGTCAGAAATGATAAATTATCTATGATGACAAAAAATACTTTTATACTATGGATTCACTATAGAGTTAATTAATTAACTCATATGCGTCGAGAGTAACTACGTTCTGATTGGCTAGTTAAGAGTTAATCATTGATACGAAACTTCATTATCTCTAACTCTATAGTGTATCTAGAGTATTATGTGGGTTCAATCCATTCTAAAAAAAAACTATATTAGAAATCTATTCCAATTACGAATAGTTGTCGAATATCCGGTGCAGTACATATTTTTTAAACACAAAAGCCGCTGAAAGTTTTTTAAATATAATAAATTCTAATAAGAGTTACAGACTGAAATTATATGCGAGCTTTTAAATGAATAAAATACATCGAAATCTAATATGAAAGTTATAAATTAAATCCGGATTCAAAATATAGATAGCGTTGTGTTGTAAAATAAGTCTTTTGATAAATGATATCATATATCAAGACCTCAAAAGAAATGAATGCTATGGAATGCGCTTAGAATTATTACTCTACGAGTTTATGACGATCATATGAAATGGTTTCGATTTTGTAAAAGATGAAAGTAAAGTCTATAAACAGGCGCTAAATAATAAATTTCTATACACATTGCACCTGACTTATTTTTGTAGCTGAAAATTTTTATTACAATATTAATGAGTGCATAGAAAACTTTATTACACATTCATATATGGATGAGAAGAAGACTAAGAATAGATCACTATTAAATGTTTCAATCAGATAACCTTTAATCCCATTTATTTAAAAAATAAATGTGATGCAAGTTTTGAATTGAATTTTTGAAATTATTCTGCATAAAATTCTAAATGCCAAACATTTCTTTCTAGTCTTAAGCAGCGTTAATAATTTCCAATGAATATTTTTTTTTTTATTCATAACTTCTGAATATAAATAGTTTAGACCTTTCCTTTTTAGAAATTAACAAAACAAATAACACCAAAAAACTCTAAATATTTTTTATTGAGCTACTTCAAGTACCGGAAATAATTTTTTAATATGTCTAATTATTAAGCGGTGAGCGGTTATAATATAATAATCTAAGCAACCACAGCAGCATCAACAAAAAAAAAAAAAAAACCATGCTAATTTAAGTTAATTTATTTTTGTTATGTGTATAGTTAGTCGTAATCGTAAATTATTTTTGTATAATTGATAAATAAATAAAGTGTTACAATGGTGTGAATGGATAAATTTCCAAGGTGAATAAGTTAAGTTGGTCGTTACATACTCAAGCGTTTTTTTATTTTATTTTTATTTTGTGTAGCATTTTTGAAGAAGATTTTTTTTTTTTTAGGGAATACGATGTACCGAAATGTATATACGAAAAAAAGAAATGAAAAAAAAAGAGTTCATTCAGAAACTGCGAAAATATATCGCGGCATTTCGATAAAATAATTGTATTAAATTTCTTGTAGTGTTTATTTATGAGTTATTTGGATAAGCAATTTATTTTTTATTTAAAACGAAAACGAATTAAATGAAATAATTTTTAAAATATTCTAATTAGAAAATAGGAATATGTATGTCTAAAAATAATCAATTTTTTTTTTTATAATTTGTTAAAAATTATATTATTTATGATATGAAAATGATTAAAAAATTGGGTTTGAGGAATACACACATCACAATACAAATTTTCACATGCCATACAACAATTATTATAGGTGATTTTTGTAAAAATTAAATTAGTTCACAATTAAAATTGTTAATAAGAAAAGAATAGTAAAAAAAAAAAAAAACGAAGTAAACACAAAAAAATTAAATTTTATACGAATTAACCTTTACTTAATAGTAATTTTGATACCTATATTAAAATGTTCATCGATCATTAAATTGAGAACACACATCATTTCATTTCTCATATGCGAATGCGAATATATCGGTTTTGAAAGATTTTAATTGGTATTTTGATTTGGTTAATTTAATTTTAATTATTATTATAAATCGAAAACAATAATAGTAAAAATTTAAAATTTTAGTTTTTTGTTTCTTTTTTTTTTTATTGTTAGTTTTTTTTGTTAGTTTCAACGTTTTGTTTTAAATAATGAAAATGAAAATTGAGCTATTAAGTACATTTATTATATTTAAAGCCAAAAATATGGGTTTTTTTTTTCTCTAACTTGATTTTAAAATACCTAGTTTAAAGAAAAAGAAAAACTAAAACAAAAAAAAAATTAAACGTTTTAAAAGTGAGTTCTATAAATTATAGAGTAGAACACTCGCGTACAAGATCTACTTTTCATTATCTGAATATATATATTGTGTATAATATTTAAAACCTCAGGGCGATCATTTTACGCACTGTCCTACATTCTTCAGTTTTTTAATTTTTTTTTTTTTTTTATTCGTTTTAAACTTTGTGCTGCAATAGTTGTGCACGTGCAAATACTTGCGTTGACAATTTGATGAGTGTTTTCAATGAAAAGGAAAAATCGGGTTCTTGATATATATTCTAGATTTTTTTTTTTTTTTTAGAAAAATATTTTAAAGATGGCTGTTTACAAAATCTATTTAACAATCCGAATATTGACACAATTTCACATACTATGATGGTAAGAGATTTTTTTTTTAAATATGTAACAGAATTGATGTCCATAATCACAAGTATTTTAACGAATAAAAGGGAATTATAATGAATAACTACGGAAGTCAACAATGATTCCTAAGACCATAATTTTGTTTAGTTTTATTTTAATTCTTAAGTTTTAGTATGAGCTTGAGGTGAATCTATAGGTAATAATAAACATAATTAACTATAATATAGATGAATAGATGATTTAATTTACCTACTTAATTATACTTCGTGCATATTACAGTATTACATGTAGTGTAGAATACGTTCGTATAGTTTTTTTTTGTTATTTGCATGTTATAAAATAATCTTTAGTTTATGTAATTCACTTAAAGAGAAATATCTTTTTTTCATTGGATCTGTATTGTAATTAATCATTAGAAATACTCTTTATTGCGAATAATTCTAGGTATGAAATTCTATTTTGCAAGAAGTTTTCGAATGAGAAACATTTTCAATAACATTCATAACGAAAGAACAATAGATATTGATATAGATTATGGCAACAGACAACAAACAAACAATTTTCTTTGCCAGAAAACTGGAAGTACACAAAAATCATTAGGCTGACAAAGCAGTAGGTTTAATTCTATCTGCCTAGACAGGTAATATCAAAACGTAAGTATTTCAGGAATAAATGCTTCTAATGTATTTATCTATGAAAGAAGAATATTCCTGATAATTTAGCAACAAAAATGCTAGATCATTAAATTTGGTATTGAATAATCTAGAAAAGCTAACTTGACTTGGACCTAACCCATCGCAAATCGTAAATGAAAATTAATACACTTGGCATTTTATCAGTTTCACTCTGGCCCAAATACATCTTCTAATAATTCTAAAATATATTGTCTAAATTCATCTTAACATTTTTACCTAAATTTTATTCTTAATAAATCTGATTTTTTTCATTATCCGCTTCACCAACAAACCAATTTGATTGAGTATGTACTCCCTTAATCACAGTTATTACCTTCCTTAGCCTAACTAAATATTACAGTATAATTATCATCCTAATAAAATTACAGCATTTGATATAAAAGTCTTATATGTATATTATTTACAAACTCAATGAAGAATGATGTATGATTTGGTATATTATTATATTATTATATTATTATATGAGTCAAACACACGCACGGCACCAGCACCATCATAATTAGGTCATTCAAGACAGCTGATGTAATTGTTAAATAGAAGAGTGGAAGAAGAAAAAAATGAAAAAAGTGTGTGACCAGTAGCGAATAATAAATAAATAAATAATACAAATATCAACCACAACCAGTAACATTAGAATGTGTCTACCTGTTTTTTCGTACAAATCTTCGAACATTTTTACACTTTGTAATTTATTAATAAGACAATTAAGAGCGTATCAAATTTCCTGGATTTTTGTAAACTCTTATGTTTTTTTTTCTTTTCATTTCTTTTATTTTTTTTAATTGAATTGAAACAGAAATTAAATTTTAATTTTAAATTGTTCATATTTTAAAAATAGCAAGCAGAAAAATAACCATTTCATAGTGTTTAGCTGATTCACACAATCATTAGCAACAAATAAAAAATAAAAAAAATAAGAAAATAAAAAATTCTGGAGTTCTTTTGAAAATGGCCACAAGAGTTTTATTATATGAAAAATTGTTTGTGCCTATAAACAGAAAGTTTTTAAAATAATTTAACGATTATGGTAGCAACCCACCAATAAAAAAAAAATTATATTATTAAACTATTTAACCCGTAAAGGCCGTAACCATTTCGATTTTATAAAAAAAAAAAGATGGAAAATAAAAAACAAAATAAAAATATATTTCATGATCATAAAATAGTTTTGAACAAAAATTTCCAAACAAATGACATTCATTTTAATGATAATGCACATGAAAATAAGAAATGTTAACATGCATAACTTTATACTTTTTTAACAAGAAATAATGCTATGCTTTCTTGAAAGAATGAAAGGTAAAACTTAAAAATTATAACTATTAAAAATTAGAATGCAGTTAAAATTATAAAAAAATATATATATATATAAATCAAATGCGTGAGGTTAAATTAAATACAGAAAATGTGCATGAAATTTCTTTTCTATTGTCAGAAGTGATGATATCAATCATACACGCACGAAAATCATAATTTTTTTTTGTTGTTGTTGTTGTTCGTATTGAAATTCTAGTTTTTGTTTATATAACAAAAATATTCTGTAGTTCTATTTCTGTTTCTGTATAAGTATTCATCTATCAGAATCCATTATGATATGCTAAAAACTTTGCTATTTGCCAATAAAAATCGGTCAAGAATAAAATTCATACTTTCAAATAGGAAAAGTGAAAATGCTAATATGGATTTAGCACAGTTACATTGAAATGTTCTATTTGTAGAAATAGTCTGATGATATGCAATTCAATTTAATAAGTCAATTCCAATTTTAAACAAACAAATAATGTAGGAACAGAAACAGAAAATCAGCATGTCATTACGTTATAACATTATTGATTTAACATAATTTCGATAAAGAATTCAAAATTGAAATTTAGCACAGCACGAATTTATTATTATTATTATTTTTTTATTTATTTTTTTTATTTTTAAGTCACACACAACCGAACAAAGTTAAGTAATTTTGTGCAAAACAAAACAAAAACAAAAATATGTTTAATCATTATTGTCTTTGCTGATTCGATGGTGATAATCAAGAATAGGATATCCGAAAGCAATCACTTGCTATGTTCATTATTTATTTAATCATCTATTTTGGTTTTTCAATAGTTTTTTCTTTTTTTTTACTTTTGTGGATTTGTAGATCTAGTTCATAAAAATTAAAAATCTTTACCAAACATTATTAAATCGTACACGTGTAATTTAGAGAATTTTTACAGATTTTTAGTCTAAATCTATAATATGAGATATTTTAAATTGCAAATAAAGTAAAATCATTAAAATTAATTAATTATGTCTTTTCGTTTCTATAGCAAATTGTTTAGTGAAGCAGATATTAGTTTTCATTTGAATGTAATATCAATTTACTACTTTCTTTCTGTTCAAATATTAGATAATTAATACAGCAAATTGAGTTGATGAACTGGTATACGGTATACCCAACTGGCTACTTTATTAACAGCAATTAAATATAGATAAAAATTCTATGAATGATAAGATTAGCCACATTTTATTAATGAGAACAACGAACATTTCAAATGTGTAATATTAAATGGGTGATTAAAATTTTCTTAGTATTGGAAGGAATATTTCAAAATTAATTAATTTGTGTAAAGTGTAAATAATAAACCAATTCGTCTATATTTATTTATTGCTTTCATCTTAATTAATTAGTTCTATGAAAATTTCGATAGGCTGGTTTTGAAGTCGAAAGGTTTCGAATTTAGTGCTTTCTATTATCAATATTATTTAAAATATTAGGAAATAAGTAATATGTTCAGAGAGTGGCAAAAATACTTTCGGTTTAAGTTTGATTCTGATTCCTGATATATGCATCAGAGAAGTAAAGTGACAGGTGGCAGGTCAAATTATGAAACATTTTTCCGAAAAGATCATTAAACTGTTAGACCGTTGTGATGCAATCTAATATATACTTCGTATATATATATATATAAATATATATATTAAAAACATTTGTGCCCTTGGGATATCTACGTCTACCGAGATACAGTAAATATAGATCTCACAGGTCTCGAATATAAATTGATATGAATATACAAAATGTGAATCCATGTACTAGTTCGTCTACTGCATATTCTCAAAAGATTATAGATTATTCTATCAAATCTTAAACACATAGCTAATATTTTTAATATCTGCAAAGAAATGTATTTAAAATTGACATATTGAAAATTTAACATACTCAAGTTTCAATTTTTCAAATGTACAGAAAAAATAATAAAGAAATTAATAACACTAATATGTATATTTGTTATATATGTAAGGCTTCATCAGAAGAAAGCATTATATATTTGAAGTTCAGGTTCAATGATCAAAACTGCGAATACTGTAAATTTAAGAGAAAGGAACAACCAACAACCTGCTAAAGCTTGTTTTCATACTTGCTTTTATGATTTCACTTAAAATCAAACAATAAATAGATGCCTATAAAATATTATCTTACCAGTAAAAGTATAAATTCAGATTTTTTTTTTTTTTTTCAAATACAGATATTATTTTACTTTTCACACAAAAAAAAATAACATCATAATATTTTTTTTTCCCATCAGTTCGATGATTTATATTAAAATACACAATAAACGAGGAACAAACAAAATGCTCGGAAAATATTAAATTTGGTAATGTTTTCACAGCTTCTTGATTGTCTTGAACAAAACTTTTTAATATAATGAAAAACATTACTTAGCTTTTTTTTCCATAAAGCAAAAAAAAACTACTAAAGTTGAACAAACATATTTTTCATTTATTATTACTATTTTTTTTTTTTTTTCCATTCGACTTTAGATGATATAATCACATAATATAATTTCCATTATTTATAAAAATATATTGTTCTTATGAACCATCATTGACGATTTATGCCTACATATATTTACCAACCGTTTAGCTGAACAAATAATAATAATCTACAACGAAAACGTTATGCTATATTTTGCACATTCAAGAAGAAAAAAAATTGAAAAGAAATGATTTACTTGAATAATTTTAACCGAACAAAAATGTATATATTTCTTTTGATTATGAAATGAAACATAACTCATAAGTTAGGAAAAAAAAACCAAAACCAAAACAAAAACCAAAAAAAGATGAAATATAGTTCATTGACATTGATGACATGTGTTAATCTGTGTGGTTTTCGCCATTTCTGGATGCATCTGACTATGTTTACCATTATTTTCTGTTTTTTTAACAGAATTTATTTCTATAAAGTAATGATGAAATATAAAATTAACTGTTATAACAAACAGTCGGTATTTGTATGCTACAATTTAAATTTTTGCATTAATTACATATTCTTTCTAGAAATCTTATAAAGAATAATTATGTTAATTGTAACGAAAATAAAAAAAAAAAAAGAACCGCAACAATTATTTTTATTTTTTTTTATTTATTTTATAATCAAAACTGTTAAATAATATTCTTTTAAATAAAATGTCGCAGAATTCTTACAAAATAGTAATAAATGTTATAACATATGAATGATGATACCGCATTAAGTTAAGTTCAGTTTCAGACTATACCTTCTGTTCCTGGTTTATTGATGTCTAATGAAATATTTCTAACACTATTTATTCGTTAAACTTAAAATATTATTAAAAGTTAGTGGTTCTTTCTATTTTATTTTATTTAGTTATTTATTCTCTTTTTGGATACAAAGAACGTTATAAATAACATGTTTTTCAAGTAGAAAGGTTTAGAACATTTGACATTGGCTATAATTAGATCATTAATAACACGATTTATAATTATTATTGTATGGCATAGAATGTGAACCAAATTAAATTTCAAACATTTTTAGCTAAATGAGAATCATGAGATTTTGTTAAATTTACACCAAAAATACCATCGAAAAATAATTTAATTTTTCTTTTCATATTTAAATTAAATAAGCATTGTTACTGAATTTAGTGTATGTTTAATTTGAGATGGGATGTGGCGGCATCAAATTATAAGCGATCATCAACATAATTTTTATTTTGAAGGTGTGCTGAATTATTTATGTGGACATTGCAACTTTGGGTCATTTGAACGGTTAAAATTGTTTAACAAAAAACCACAAAAAAAAACAAAAACAATATATATATTTTTAAGATAAGTAAATAGTGAAACATTTACCTAAAATTTATTTTCATTCAGAAAAATTGGGTCTGCAATGTAAAAATTATGGAGAAATTGTTTTAATTTATTGTTAACAATTAAAATCACTTGGATTGGACCATTGGACATATACGCAACGCATTTACCTACTTTACAATTGCTGATTTAATTAAACATTTAATTAGACATATTCTTGATCGAATTTAAAAAGAGAAACAATTTAATAGTTTTATAGCATTTTTGGATAAATTTGCGTCAAGCGAAAAATAGGCGCGCGATCTCGAATTGAAATTAAGAAAAATTATATGTGTTTTGTGTTTTCTTTTTCGGTAATTAATTCAATGAAATAATGATAAAAAATGCTTATTAATTTTCGCTTACCATTGTTCGAACGTAAATACAAAATATTTGCATATTTATGTAGAAATAAATATTAAAAGATAATATATAATATGAACTTCACATGCATTTATACTTGTCGACATTTGACTATTTTATGTTCTTCTATTTATTCAACTTTTTTTTTCGCTGGTTTTGTTTTTGTATAATATTAATGGTTAGACAGTTTATAGACATAATTGGTTGATAATATCAAATATATCAATGGACAGATGAGATGACCTAGTTTCGTTCATGATGAATACTTCAGTTTTTGTTGATATTTCCAGTCGAATTAGTGTCAGCATACAAATATTTGCAATATTGCAAATGAGAAACAATTTGTGGATTTAGTTTTTTTTTTTTTTTTGTCTTTTATTTTTAGTGGGACATGTTCTCGAAGAATTTTGTTAATGATGAGTGAGAGTGACATAGCGCCTCATTAAATAATTAATAATAATGATTTTTAATAAGTGAAATGATCATAATTTAGATAAATGTCGCTACTTTCTTAACACAAATTATTTTAAAAATTTCATTAAACCTTTTTTTTTTTTATTTTAATTAAAATCTTTTTATATTTCATTGACTTTTATTTTAATAATACAGAAATAGACTCTTTCTGATGTAGAGAATTCATCAGCTATGAAAAAAAAAAGAAAAAAACGATTTTATATCGCACGAAATTTCTTATTTTATTCTATTTCACGTCATCAAGACGAATTCTTATTTCCAGCATTCTATGTATAACCAAAGAATATGATTCAAAACGAAACATAAAAAATAAATATAAAATATTTCTAAATAGGTGTACCGACAACTGCACTATTGTAAAGTACATATGCGCCTGAAAACTTTTCTAGTAAATATGCATCGGGTAATTGAAGACATTTTGACACATTTCTTGTTAAGAACATAAAAAAATATATATAAACTTTCAATAATATGTATGTAATAACGGTTTCTGCTACTCGACAGGAATAAATATAAGAATAAGGAATTTATGTATGAAAGAAAATAAAAAAAGTACAAAAATATAAGTTAAATTAGAAAATGTTCAAATAAATGAGTTTGCATAATATTGTGTTTTTTACTTTTCAACATATATTTTAGTATCTATTCTTTATGATGCTAACGAAGAATCAAGAAAGATTTTTTTTAAAAAAAACACATCTTTTTCCATTTTAATAATATCATGTTTAATAAATAAAGCATTTGCATTATATGATAAAAACAGTTCCAAGGTTAAGGTTCAACTCATCATCCACGGTCCGTATATAATACAACCATTCATAAAATATAATATAATGTTCATCATTCAAATCCAATACAATTCAAGTACAATATCAAACCACATTTCAGCAGAATAGAAATATAAAATTAAAAAAAAAAAAAAAAAAACTAGACTTCAAACCAAAATTATTATTATTATTAATTTTTATTATAATCTTGTATATATAAATGCATTTTACCATCATAGGTCAAACAAGCTGTGCATACCTTTTCTTCAGCTAGCATAAAATAATACATAGAATTAAATCTTCGTCGAAACCCAGTCATAAATATATCGAACAATTGATCTGATCAACAATCAATTTTCTATCAACTCACCTGTAGTGCCTGTTTTATAAAAAAAATATATAATAAGCGACTATCCATATATTGTTTCCATATAGACGACAATCATATAAGAACAATATTTGATTGTTTATGTAACATAATTTAAATTAATTAAGTTCTCAAGGTCATGAAAATTATTGTATTCACAAATGATTAAAATTTGTTTTATTATTTATTTTACTTTTTAAATCACTCACTGGATAGTGAAGCAGGTAAATTA
This sequence comes from Catotricha subobsoleta, assembly GCA_011634745.2. Lineage (NCBI taxonomy): Eukaryota > Metazoa > Arthropoda > Insecta > Diptera > Cecidomyiidae > Catotricha > Catotricha subobsoleta. The sequence continues at coordinate 20,857 of JAABKK020059194.1, forward strand.
ATCATTCTTTATTACATTTTTTTTTTCTTTTTATACAATTGAACATATCCATCAAATGAACAAGAGCATATATACCTGTAATTTTATCTACGCATTATAATTATATGTGTGCTGTGTATATTTACATTAGTTAGATACATAAATATAGTTACTTTCAATAACAAAATACAAAGTCTAGTAACAACACAAAAAAAAAATAATTAAATTTTCTTGGTTTGATTTAAAGAGATGTCTGATTTTGATATGTAAACAATCAGTGTATATCTTCACTAAACATAAGACTAAATAAAAAAAAAAACAACAACATCATTATTAATAAATTTATTAATATAGATGCAACTTAATAACCAAGCTTAACCATATCATGTTGATTTGTATGATTGTGATGTAGATAACGCATGTAAATATATTAGAGTATTTCTTTTTCTTTTTCTTTTTTTTTTTTTAGAGACAATAGAATCGAAACATTAAACAATAAAAGTGGAAAAGTTATAGTATTATTTTAATACAAGATTATACACCAATGATACCGACGATAATATATAACATCTACTTATTTATTCTAAAATCTTGTCGTCAGATCGCTTATTGTTACAAATATTTTCTATTTTAATAGTTATTTCTTTATTTTTCTAGGTACATTTTCTAAACTAAAAAGTGTATCTATTCTGGATCTTATAAATTGTTATAGAGAATATTTATTATGCTTTTTTATGCATAGCATGGATAGTATCTTAAGTATGGAACCAATGTTTGTTTGTATGTTTGTATATACAGATAATTATAAACTTTTTTAAAAATCTACACAAAATCAAAAGCCAGATGCTTTAAGAGTAGGCATAGGCGTCCACCTAAAGAGAAAATCTTGTGATTTTATTTAGAAAGACAGCCTGCTATTTAATCTAGTGAAATTACTCTTACAGTGCAAAGTATAATGAATACTATTACAATATCCTAATGTTATGTGGTAGCGTTCCTTTAATATTGTTTTAATGACATATAGCCATAGTTCATAAAAATTAAAAAGAAAAGGAAATCTACCTAATGAGTTAATATGAAGATTTACTCTTATGTCGAACATCTACCTTACCTACCCTACATAGTCTCAGCTATATATATAACAATATATTAATCGACCCTATGCATGAAATAAATAAAGTATTATTCGTTTTCTATAAAATTGTTCACAATGTTAATTTATAGCTTCGATAATAATATTAAAATAAAAATAGTATAAACCACGAAAAACACCGTAAAACAAGAACAATATAATAATAATAAAAGTATCAAAGACCGATTATGATAATATTACGATATTATATACCATATTTCTTGTGTATTTTGATTGTAGGTAACCGATTTAGCTATTGCTTTCTTATGGTGTAAGATATCAACATTTCTATAAAAAAAAAAAATTTAGAAATAAAAAATACTCTTTTTTTTCATATTTTTTCCAATTTATAGAAAGAAGAGTTGTTGCTGCTGCTGCTACTGCTATTGCTATTGCTATTGCTCTAGGTAAAGAAAATTTATATTTACGAGTAAGAGTATCGCTGCTGCAGATATAGTTGTTGTTGTTTACATGTACACACCGATTACATTGACTATGTTAGTTACCTTATTTTTATATTTAAATCTTTATTTTATAATGAAGAGAAGAGAACGCACACAACTATCAGCTGAGATTTTATAAAGAATGGTAAATTCGTCGATTGAAACATTCGTTCCGAAACATTCTAAAAGAAAGGTTGGTGTACCTACTCTTATATTTTTATTTAAATTATTATTAAAGAAAAATTAATGTCGTGATTTAAATTTGTGATTTAAAAATATCGCAGGTAGTTTTATTTTGTTGTGCATTGTCATTTATTAAGGACAAACACAAATTGTGTAATATTTTATTAGGCATTTTCTATGAATGGATTATTTTATATATAATTATTGTTAATTAAAATTTTTATGGATAAACAAAAGTATTAAAGCTTTATCGAACAAATAAAAAGGATTAAGTGCAACAATACGAATTTTAGTGTCAATTATGTATGTTCATATATTTATTGTAGTTTTATTTTTAAATTTATACAAATGTCAAAATGATAACGGTTTTTTCGGTACGGCTGAATTAGTTAAGCATAGTGGTAGAAAAAGTCGCCTTCTGTCGGATTTCGTTGTTGTCACAACTCCTGCGACAACTACGACCACCTCAAATGCACCCGATTTAACTCGCAAAACATCAGAAGGGACATTACGAAACTATGGAAATATATTTCAAATGGATACAAAAAATTTAACAGACAAACAAAGAATTTTATTGGAAAGAATTGTTGAACGTGTTGCAAGATTGGGTGGATCACTAGGACCCGAAATAAATATTACAAATAGTGCAAATGATACAAATAATGCTAATGAAAGTCGGGCACGTCACAGAAATCGAAATGTACGAAAAAATTCTGGAAAAAATCCAAATGTATCGACAACCAAAACTATTAAACGGACAACAGCTGGAATTATTTCACATCCTACGAAACCAGTTAGCAGCAGTACAACAAAAGTTGGAAAAAGTAAAGTTACCCATTCACATAATTTAGCTCAATTAAAACCAAATGCAACCGAAGTGGTATTTGGTAATATAACTACATCATCGATAGTGGACAGTTTATCAAAGGATAATGCACGTGAAGATGCTTATGCGAGGCGACCATCAATTGAAAAATCAAATAGTAAAGTAAGTACTGATTAAAATAGTATTAAGAAGATTTTTTTTTTTTTGGAAGACATTCTGAAATAAATCTTTAACCGTAAAAACGTAAATTTAATTTATTAAAATACTCTGAAGTTCAAATTCATTCAGAAAATTACCAAAACAATTTCTGAAAATCATGTTTTTTAAACGATTGGGTAACAAATATTTATGCATATTATTATTTTTTTTTTTCAAATTTGCATCTAATCAAATTGGAAAGAAAAAAATGAAAATCAATTTAAATCGACAGATTATCGAATTATAGTTTCTATTTTTTTTTTTTTTTTATTTACAAATAGTTTGATACACGAATTTTTAATTTTCAAAGAATTTTTAGTAAAGAACAAAAAAATAAAAAAATAAAAGAATCAATCGTGAAATAAATAATTCAATTATGGTAGTTGTTAACCCATTAAAAAAAAAAAAAAAAAGCTCAACTACCTCTACATTGACTTCCTTTCCAGACACACTACTTTTTCGTATTTTCTGTTCTCTATAAATAAATATATGGCTACGTGGTATAGCCCCGCATGCGCATATCAAAATAATATTATAATATTATTAAAATTATGATCGTGGGAGTTAACTACACAACCTCTATACGATTTACTTATTATAAAGTAGTTGCATTTTAACACGGATATAATGTATCATATTATATACATTATGCTCGGATCAATATTATAATAAAATTACCAAAGTCTAAGTATGTTGATTATGGTCGCGGTGTGTTGGTGTTAGAAGATATCTAATTAAAGTTATTTTATTTATTTTTCTACTCTCTAAATAAAAACATACAAATACAATATTATATTTGCATATTGTTATGTGATTTATTAACCGAGTTTATTTTATTACCACAAAGATATAATATCCAACATAACATTTTGATATAATATTATAATATTGCTGAAGTAGATGGTTTTCTATAGACAAACATATATCTAAAACCGTCATTCATAACTTGGTATATATTTACCCTATTTTAAGAATACGGAGTTTTTTTTTCTTTTTTTTATTATATTTATGTTTATTAACATATTATTATCATGCTTAAGTAGTATCATATGCAATTTAAATATTTTAAACAATGATCGGAATAGAAGTGAAGAGAATAGAATACCGAGAGTCGAGACTCGAGACATACAAGATATTAAAAAATATTTTATTTAATATTCATTTTATAGATATTTGTGAGTAATGTGGATAAATTGCCGGAAGAGTTTTTGGTTTTGTAGGTTTTATGTTATTTGAGTTGAACTACCTTTAATGAAAATATTATGCCGTTGCTTATATCTATGTTAAGATTTTATATTGAAAATGCTGATATGATAAAATTATTGTTTAAGCAATAATTTTTTAGCCATAGTAATACATAATGGACAAGAAACTTTTGATATTTAAATTTTTGATGAAGGTCCTGAAAATACTTCGCATTGATAAGTCGCAAGTGATCAATTTGACTCTATGAGGTATCATAATTTTCTCATAATGATCCAAATATTATAGAAAAAAAAATTTGAATTATGATGGGTTTCTCGTTCGCTTCTTCGAATAATAAAATGAAATAAGAAACTGTTAATAAATTTTTATTTACCAATTTGAGTAGTAAAAGTGATTAAAATTTATTAGATCCAAATAGTCAAGAGTTTTCGGGAAGAAATTAAAAATTAAAATGCTGAAAACCAATTGTTTTTTTTTGTTTGTTTTTTGAATGGGACTATTAAAGAATATATTTTCAGTTTTAAACTGCATACAAAATGAAATTCTAAATTATTGCGCATCTGATATCCATAATTATACAAATTTTGCTCCATAAAGTTTTATTTTTAATGGCATGAAACCGGAAGTAAAATTATTGAAATTAAAAGCTTAAACTGAAATAATTTTGAAAGCTCCATAAATATTTAGATTTGTTTTTGGGAAAGAAAGTTTTTCGTTTTCTTTTTTTTTTTAAATTCGTTTTTAAATATTTAATAATATTTAAATTGTATGTACTTAATACAAGAACCTTTAAATTTTGTCTGTCGTCTGCCAAGCAGAAACAATTTAATTTTAAAACAATATCTTTGTTTAGAATCAAATATGTATAAAAAATAATAATACTTGAGTTGCGAGTTTTATGTTAGGTTCGATGAACATTTAATTTGTATACAGAAATTAACTACAGATAAAAAAAATAACCTCAATCATTTCCAGGGTAGGAGAAAATCATGTTTTTTTTTTAACAAAAAATCAAAATCACTTAATTTTTTTTTTTTTGATTTTTTAATGAGTTTTCTTGTTTTTTATAGTTTTATTATTTTTACCAAAATATAAACAGTAAAGTTATTACAGTTAATTAATTATTATGATAGAAGCACAATTCATTTCCTATAATTTATCGCGCAGTTTTAATTGAAAAATGTCGAAAACTAAAGAAAAAGCGATTTCTATCATAGATTAGATTATTGGTACTTGGCACCATGTAGACATAATTATTCCTAACAGCAGGAACTGAAACTCTATTGATCCATTGTGCCCTACCCAGATTTCTATGGTAAGTTACTCTTATATATATTTGAGTGATATTTTGTTTTTGTTTTTTTTTCTGTCACCAAACTTTTATGATGTTTTTTTTTTTGAGCCTTCCCAGAAAGAATAACTAAACTAAATTTTCAAAAGATTAAAAACTTTTGTTAATTATCAAAAATATAATTAAAGAATCGAATGAAACATGCTCGTCTATATTGCAACAATTCAACGATTCAATTTCGAATATTTAAATCAGAAAATCATTTTGAATTAATTATATTTTCATATATATTTATTTTAATTTTAATATTTAATTCGATTACCCTTAAATCGAAATAATTTACTCAATTATTAATATAACTGTTTCGATAATAGAGTTAATAACCTTTCAACACTTAAATATTAAATTGAAAATTATAGTGAAAGAAAAAAATGTTCTCAGTCGGCGTTTATATTTATTAGTATTTATAAAAAAATTTAGGTTTGTTTTTTTGTTTTTTTCTTTTGTTGATTTTCTATTTATCGCTTAGTATATTTAATGGTAAGAAAAATTCAAAGTGTTAATTGAAATTATTATTAATTTTTGAAATGATGAAAAAGAAAAATTCCCATCTGTTGAAATAAATTTAGGTAAACGCATGTTTTATTAAGCTTATATATTTCATGTGCATTGTAAGCAATTGCCAAAGAAAAAAAAAAGTACTTTCAAAATTTAGCTTTTTTTTTTAGGATAATTATGTTTAACGCACATTGAACCGTTTTTGTTTTGAATTTTTTATACTGAAATTTTAAATTGAAAATTCTTATGTGGGCATTGGCCGGCTAACTAATATTTTAGTTATTTATTTATTGATATTTGTGACATTTATCTTAAGCAAAGAAATAAATAAACATGTGAGGTTTTGTGGACACTTTCACTTGTTTTAAGAATTTTCAAATAAATATGCGCATATTCATATCTGACAATGATAACGATGTTTAATTTACCAGAAAGCAAAAAAAAAAAAAAAAGGAAATCAAGAAAAAACAAAAACACAATATTAAAATAATGCAAAACGCTAAGGCATAAAAGATAATTAATAAGCTGATGTTATTATCTAAAGGAAAAGTAAACATTGCACATTAACCTAAAATTCAAAACTAGTGCGTAAACAATACACACAATAATGAAAATGGTGTATTATCAACATAAGAAGTGTGTGCATTGTATGTTCATATTATTGTATTGTGTATATTTTTATAGAAAATAAATTACACACCTTTTTATGAGGTTCAACAAACAATGTCGAGTCAACAATGACATGTCGTCAAAACACAACAGAATAAAAAAATAAAATAAAATAAAATAAATAAATATATATTAACATCGTCGTATTACATTTTGTCGTATTTGTATACAAATAAAAGTCCATATGCGAATGCGAATTGAAATGATATTAATTAGGAATATGTATAGATGTGCCCTGTGGGGAAATGTCTTAAGTTAATAAGACAAACTGATTTACTCATAAAATACAATAGCAAGAATTTTATATAAAATGACTACATTTCTTTAGGGCTGAACTTTATTGTTATTTTTTTTTTCTTATACACGCTACTGAAGAAATTTCTATAGTTTTGTTGTTTTCGAATTGATGTATAGATTTTTGTATATAATTCAGTTTGGAATGTGTTTATTTAAAGAGCTTGTTGATCAAATTTCGGTTAGTAAACAAATTTCTATTGGATATTTTTGTTTATTAAATGTTGTCTATAGGGCATATACCTTAATGACTTTTATTTAAAGAGTGGTTAAATGAAAAAAAAAAAAAAAACACTACGCACAAAAAGTTAGTTATACATATTTTGATATTTATATATTTAAGATTTCGAGTAGAGAACCTGTGAAGTAGTTATTTATAGTACTAAGGACCACGGCTATGACTATGATAATTGTACTACGCTATTACAAATTGATAAATAAAACACTTAGAAACTTAAGATTCAAATTCCATTAACTTTAACCTTACCAAGAATAATAGTAATCTTGATAAGTTTGTTATTGCGATTTCTGGGAGTTTAAAAACAAGATTATACTTGAGATTAGCATGAGTACAATTATCTTATATGTGCTTATTGCGTAGAAAAATATGCTTAGTGCAAAATTTAGTATCAAAATGTATAATTGTATATTCAATTATGAGTAGGTTGGTTGCAAAACGCGATATGTCCATATGTTGAGACAAACGGTTTTCTTCTTTATGCAATATGCAATAAAGAATAAAACCGTTTGTCTCAACATATGAAAACGTCGCGTTTTAAAACCAACCTATTCACTAATAATTTAAATATTTCGTTAACGAGATATCTTTCTTATATTTAGAGAATGTAGAAAATATATTAAATCAAATTAATCTATATTGTTAATGTATATTAAATGAAAACTTCATAAGCTCGGCCATATTTGTAACGCATATTAAATCTAAATTTCAAATTTACTAACTGTTATCGTAACAACTATTTTTGGGAATAATTTTTAAGAATTTACGCAATTCTGAAAATTTCTAACGTTCTCAAAAGATTCACAACCAACATTTAACATAACATTAAAGCTCAAATACCATCTATTTATATTCAAAAGACTATAATTTATAAGAAATCTCACGTAATTGAACATGACACAAAAGGCAGACGAATACCAGATATACACACAGTCTAAACTTACCGTTTGTCTTTGAAATACTTTAATCAGATTAGCACATTATAAAGAATTGTATTAAGAAAGAACATAATTTTCTTAATTTCCCACTTCATTTAGCATCGTGTAACATGCGCCCAATGTTTTAATTCTCTAATCATTTCTTCTTCGGTACGTAATTACACTTTTATTTTCTTATAATTCTTTTTCTTTAAAACAATGAGATATTTCCCGTAAATAACCTAACTCTTAATATTTTTGCACATACGTTAATGAATTGTTCTAATAAACTCATAACCAAGTAATCCGCGTGTGTTTCTTTTCTGATTACATATATGTATATATAAAAAAAAAATTACTGATGATTTAGAAAAGTTACGTGTAGCTACTTTTATCATAGAATAAATAGCACACTTTTGAAACACATTTTATGCAAGCATTTTATTTTTATTCCTTCTTCTGTCCAAATAATACATTTTCCAATTTTTTTTTTTTTTATAATATTATTAATAATATGTAAACGTAACCGTTATGCAACTACTACAAACACATAAACACCACCTTTCATAATCATATTTTCATTGTTACTAGATAATAGTTTTATGAAAACAAATAACGAAAAATAATAGAAGAAAAAGAACAATTCATTTGAAAGAAGACGAGAGAAGAAAAAAAAACAATGTGTCCAATAAAAATGTTCGACCCTAAAACACTTGATTTATTTTATTTATTAGGTATCTATTATCGAAAAATATTACATAAAAAAATAATTGTATTTTAAAATCTATGCTATAACATTAATAGCCATTGCAGAAGTTATCCGTGATATCAGTCATCATGTTTCAATAATATTTATTATTTAATATTTTACATTTTTCCTTCACTCTTTTGCAACGAAATAAAATATTTGAAAAAAAAAAAACGCGATTTAGATTATATTAGAGTGTCATCATTTCTTCTTGGTATCATTTCATTAACAAAAAAAAAGAAATAAATTGAAGAAAAAAAAAGTAATAACAAACGAATATCAAAGACAAGATGGAATGTAAAGGTGCGTACGATTTTATATTTTATATACGTTAGTAAGGCAATAAGAGCAAAAAAAAAAAAAAAAAACTAGTGCCTGCCTCACTGGCTTAACGCTTACCTACTTCAAAAATTTTAACCCAGAAAATCATCCTACCATAAAACAAACTTAATTCTATTTTTATTTCTATATATATTTATTTATATCGTTTTATTTTTATTTTTATTCTCTCCATCATGCAGTTTGTGTCTATTTTGTGCGCATGAAAACTTTTATTTATCTCGTCGTTTCATTATCATTACACCATTATATTTATATTTATAAAGTTTTTTTTTCTCTTCTATCTGTACAAAACAAAAAAAAAAAAGAACGCACATAATAGAAATAATATAATTTAATTAAAGAGCATAATAAGAAAAAATATATTTATATATACCTAAGCCGTATTTATATTTATATAGTTTTCTTTATTTTATGCGTTTACTTTTCACCAATAATATGTAACTTCGTATGTTTTTTTTTTTTTTTAGCTATTTATAGGAAAAAAATTGCCTTCTTTCTTTTTCGTTTGTTTTGCTATTTACTTATTATCTTATTGAGATGTAAAAACAAGAATTTTTTGGTCACACGTAATATTTCACATGAAAACAAAATTATTATATACAATAATCGATTCGTTTAATGAACTGATTTTTATATGAATACGGTTTTGTGCACAACATTCATGAAATAATGAAAAAACAAAGGTTACGCTTGAATATCAGTGATATTAATTTGATAATTTTTGGTGTTTTTTCTATTTTTTTTTTTTTTTAATTGTGATATGATCGAATTTGGGAACACATTCACGAGGAACAGTAATTTTCGCTTAACAATTTGCAGTAAAACCTCTGTGGCAGAAAATAAAAAATTGTGAATATTAGCAACACAGTTCATAAGTTAATACAGTAAACCTCTGAGCAATTTTTTTGGGTATAGATCGCGATATGATCTATGAATATGATCTAAAAAAAAAAGATCTCTGAAATCTATCTGTAGATAGTGATCTAGATCAGGAATTTGTAGGCGATCTGATTTTTGATCTTAAAAAAATTTTGTAAGTCATTCAAAAAGTTATCTGTGCCCAACACTAGAAATGGGAGTACTCAGTTGATTGATTTACTTAGAGGTAGTATTATTTTTTTTCGAAGATTATTAGAATTTGAGTGGGGTTTGTTTATATTAAATAAATAAATTCAGATTAGCTAAAATTTTCACTGAAATAATAATTAGCAATACTTTAGTCGAGCTTTTATTGCTTGAAGAAGGCAACTTTATATTGTTATTGTTTCAAGTCACAAATTAAATAATATTTTAATGTAATTTTAATTTATGAAATTAATAAATAGAGTCTGGTTGTAGGAATATTTTATCTTAGACAAATTAGTTCAGATTAGCTACAATTCATGGTAAAATTTGATTTAGCAAGCCTTCAAGATCGATAAAAAGTAATACAACTAAGACATTTGAAGTAAATTACGTTTTAAACTCAGCTCCAATAATAATTTATTGAAATTAGAAATTTTTGAAAATATTTCAATCAATATTTTACTATTTTAGTGAAATATTCAATACAAAATCTAATTGAAATAAGTTTTATCATAAACTACTTCTGCATTAAGAAAAATATTAATTAAATAAATCCAATAAATATTGAATTTGTGCTTGCCATAATTGGATTTGAATTCAACCATAATCTAATATCAACGATTACTTTATATATAAAAAAACAAAAAAAATAATAGTAATTGTGCCACAATTTGTAGAAAATATAAAATATTCATAAACACAATTAATTTTCATCGTGCATTAAACAGATCCATATCTTTATAATAAAATTGAAGAAATAGATCATGATATGGATAAAAGTTAAGTGTTAGAGAACATAACTAAAGAATAGCTTGTTAATGTTTTAGAAAATTACCTTGTCATATAATTCGTTCATTCA
>JAABKK020059194.1:31904-58287 GCA_011634745.2 Catotricha subobsoleta
AAGTGTTAGAGAACATAACTAAAGAATAGCTTGTTAATGTTTTAGAAAATTACCTTGTCATATAATTCGTTCATTCAGAGATACGATTATAAATTTATTCAACATTTTATATACAAATGCATTTAACACATTTATTAAACAACATAAAAACTTCAATCAAAATGTATTTTAAAATACATTATCTTAATGGCATATAAAGAGTGATATATGTTCTGTTCAGTGTTCAATATTCAATGTTTAATTATTTATTTATTGTATTTATATACAAAAGAAAATTTTACATTGCACCCATTCTATATACATATTATTGTTATTAGTTTTAGTTACATCTCTTCTATAACACTAAATAATTCTGTCAATATTTATTATCTCACAGTTAAATGATGTAAATATGAAAGATGTGAACATCACAAAATAATAATAATAATACAAAAAAAAATAAATAAAAAGTTAAATTAATAAGTAAATAATAATAATATTTCATGTTAGTCATAATTATTATGATTATACAAATTTTCTTCTGTGTAATTTAAAAAGCCGTACCATTTACAATTTTGTTTGAAATTATTATAATCAATAAATATTGGGTAGCTCGGACGGTATTATTAATTTATTGAATGTATGCGCAATCGGTCATAGATTTTAAATTATATAGACAACCGCAACGCACGTTAATAGGTAATATCCTAATTGCGTGTGCAAGACAGCTAATAAATAAATAAATAAATTTTCGATTTAATGTCATCATTAAATTTATGAAAATAATAGAAAATTGATACACGGCACAACAACCTATTATGTTTTTACTAGTCGACTTTGAGTATTATGATAACTTCTCTATTCCACATTGAATGCATTCTCTATATATATAAAAAAAAAAAACTATTATATATTTCTAGTGAAGATAAGATGATGTTTAGATTTAAATGCCAAATTTAAGAGTCAAGTCAACTTTTCAAAATTTTCTATTTAAATGTTTCACATAATTTCAAAAACTATCTTGATGATCACCATCAACATGAAACCCATAAAAAAACATGCATGAATGTCAAGTCATAATTTATACTGAATATCATGAAAGAAAAGTAATTATTTTATTAACAAGATAACAAATTAAAAATGATTAAACAAAATTTTAAAGCGGAAATTACTGAAAACAAAACCAAAAAAAACAAAAAAAAAAGAAAGAAAAAAGTAGCGCATCAGCATCACTAATATGATTAAATATATTCAATTGTTTTCTGTTTACGAAAATAAACTTATTTTCTTTTATAGGCGCAGCATTTCATGTTTGTTGTTACTTAATGTAGGACAAATCCCACAATTTAACAAAAAAAAAAAAATAAAAAAGATTCACGAAACTATAGAAATTTTGGTGTTTTTATTTTGTCATAATCAGATTTATAATTTGTGAATAATATTAAGTTTGTGTTTATGTCTTTACTGTATTCATAGTTGGCGTGTCCATGCACAAAGATTATTACAGATAAAGATTTTTTTTTTATCGTAACATAAATAATTGGTTGGCTTAATGTAAAATTGGCACTATGGCGATAACAAGATGCAATTATTATTGTTAGCTTTTAGTTGTAAATAATAATTTGCAGTTGTAACTTGTAACGTACCGGCGTACCGTTAAAATTGTTTGTTTGAAAATATAAATATCGCTGTAAGATATATTGCGGCGCAGTTAGACAAATTATAAACTATTTTATGATAAACATCAGCTACCTGAAATGAAATATTTTTATGAGAAATAAATGTTGATGCTATAAAATTAATAATGTTGCAATCAAGGAAAATTGATCATAAAAAAAAACAAAAAATTGTAATAAAAATATATATATATATTTTTCAAAGCACAACTAAAAATTATCGAAGTTTATAGATTATTGATATTGATAAGATTATCTAATTTATAAATTTGAACAAAATACAAATATGCTTCTAGAGCAAATCAAACAACGATGATTATTGTTCAACATATTGGATTTATTTAATTCTCACTAAAAGAAATTTTCTTATTTAAATTTAGAAATCTATGCTCTTTCTATACATATTTATTTCTATATTCAGTTATGAATAAAAAATAATGGCAAAGTAAAAGTTATTCGTGTGTTATTTAAACTAAAAATTTAAATATATTAAAGTTCTAGTTTGTTTTAAGTCATACACTATAGATATAATCGCGAAAACATATAAAAATGTTTATGGCACTTTGAAATGTAAATTAATTGACTGGAACAAGAATTATACACGAAGCCTACAGATGAAATAAAAAATATAACAATAAAATTTGTTACTTTGCCGTGTGCGTTTTGTATCGTAATTGGAACTAGAAATATGAGATGATTTTTTTTATATTGTCTGTGGTTATATCTCTGACAAGATCTCAGATTGGATACTGATTTTTCCTAAGGGCTTACAGAGATGAGAGAGAGCTTTCTTGTAGTGTTAAAGTTTAAACGATAACCTTAAGATCAAACATAACATGATTATTTGATGGATAGTTTTTTTTTTATTTTTTAGTCAATCTGAAACTATATAAAGATGATATAAGCAGTTGTTTAGAGCATAAACTTTATTTAAAGAAATCGTGTTAAAGTGGTTATTTTATTTGAAAATTTTGCTATCATCTTGCATTAGTCATTTATACAAAAATAATAATAATTTCCATTTATAATGTTTTCTTTATACTTATGTACACTTACCCAGTTACTCTACTCCAGCCTACAAAATAACAAGAATTCGACACACCCATCTCTCGTCCAACAACAAACCACTCGTATTTATAAAATTTTAGCTTAAAATAATAAAAAAAACAAAAAAAAATCTTCAAGTCTAAATAAACAGTATAATAGACTAAGTTGATGGTTGGTTAGTTATTTTGCAAATTGATTTAAAATGATGTTTCAATTTTATTTTGAATATTTCATAAAAAAAAAAGAATTTCTTTCCAAATCAAAAATGATTTAAGCATCAATTTGTTATTCGATCGCAAATCTATAAGCAAAAGCATAAAGTTTATCAAAAGCAAATCCATTTTCTGCTTTATTTATATTATCATCGAAAGTAAATAATTACATAAAACTATCACTCAGCATAAACAAAAAAAAAAAAAAATGGAAAATAAAAAATGGGCACAATGGAGATTGTGTACACATTCTATCATTCTATTTCTATACGCGACCCGTAAAAAAAATGAAAATTAAAAAAAAAAAACTGAATTTTAACCCGGACAACATAACCAATATATAAAAATTATTGATGTGCGATGATAGTTAAAGAATTGAGTGAAATTTTTGTTGTTTTTTTTTTTTTTTGCATAGACCGTTAAACCATATCCATATTATTTTAGTTTATAATAAAACATTTTTAAAAATATGTAGTAACATCTTCGTCTCTCTCACCTTTTTAATATTTATTTCTATCGAAATGTACTTATATGTTTTGACGTTACGTTTGATTATAATCAAATTTACGCAAAAATTTACAATCATTTAATTTTTCTACTTTAACGTCCATAACTAATAGGTTATTGATTTTTCATATATGTGTGTACTGCTGTTTCTCACATGAATTAGCAATAAATCAAAATAGTTTTTTTTTTTTTATTTATTTATTTTTTTTAATATTCGTATGCGCCAACCAAACGATCCGTAATTAGAAATATAAATATACATTTTAATAATAATGAACTAACTAGCAATATTCAAATGTGCCATATGAGCTCTTAATTTTTTTTTTTTTTATTTATAGATTTTTGTTATATTTTTTTAACCGTTCATTTATAAATGTTATATGGTTGCGATCGATTTGATGAATATTGAAGTTTTAATACATACCATTAACTACCTATTTATAATATTCTATCTGTTTAGTTGTGATATCATCCATCCTATATTCTGTTGTTGCTTGCTTGGTTCTTTCTTCATTTATTTTTCTATTTTTCTTTTTTGTTTCATTTCATATGGTGTACATTGTACTGTACATTGAAATGGTTATAGGTCTTATGTATTAATGTATATGCAAATACCGATATATTCTTCAATTGAATATATCGATAAATGAATATCTCTCTTCGATCAATATAAGGTTGTTGACAGTTAGTTTCATATAAAATGCCAACATAATTACACACAATGGATAAATTCAAAATATGGGTAACAATAAATTTAATCGTAAAGTTTCAACTTCACCGATGGAATCGATTGAACAAAAATTTCTTTCAGAATCAATCAATATATTATTAAGAAACACACATCAACTATTGTTCTAAAATGCAACATCACCAAGTTACTGTTTTCTTTCTTTTTCATTTTTTTTTTTTTTTGCTTCTTTCATTTTAGCTATTGGCATCATTAGAATGGAACGAAATCAATTGTGAAAAGTGTATAATTAGCGGCCAATAATTTTTTTTTTTTTTTAAAAACATTTCTCTTAACTTTTATTAGACATCCAAATAGAAAATATATTTCGTTATTCAATGTTTTTGTTTCCTTTGATTTTCATTCAGATCATGTAAATTTTTCCATAATAAGTTATGACGTAGTTTTTGTTTATTTGTTTTTGGATTTTTTGCATATTTAATTTTTTGTTAATTTTAAGTAAAAATGATAATGTGTTGGTGCATAGCAATTCTTTATATGGATAGATATAATATAATACATACTTATATAGCTTTCAAGTATATCTACATTAAACAAATTTAAAAATAATATTGTGCTAAATCGTAAATAAAATAAATCAGAAATGTAATAAAATTAAATTAGTCAGAGAAAGCACTGAAATATTATTTCATTTAATTGGTTGGTTCTTTGGCTTTTCAAATAGGGCTACAGTTCAACATTCAAATGAATGTAAGTTATATAAATTTAGGATAATTTTTACGCCTAAAACAAATTAGTAAAAAAAAAAACCACACAAATTTAAATTAGAAGTACTTGATGAGAATGAGATGTTATATAATTAACATTAACAATATGGGCGCCTCTATATTAACAAAGTATCTAAATGGTAACGTATAATTTTTACAAGCCATTCATACTATAGTTGATCATTACAGTGAAATGCATTCAATGAAATGTAGGTAATGCATATTTATGATATGCATACCATATAAGTAACAGATATCTTCAACGATATATGTATTGACATTATGAACATATGCTCATATCCACTTATGTGAAATGATAGTGATTCTTCTGATGAGGTATACATTTATCTTCGTAGTTAGAGTTACAAGCTGTGATGATAGTTTTATTATAATAACTACAAGATATTCAATTGATTCACGTACAACATTCATAATTTGTTGTATTGTTGTTGTTTTTGTTTAATTCTTTTTGATAAATCATTCGTCAATAAACCTATATCAATATTCATATTCAATACACTGCAGCATAATTGCTTCTAACCTTTTTGTTTTGTTGTTTTTCTTTTTTTCGATTATCGAATGAGAGAAAGAGGCACCTATTATAAACATACCGATAACCTAAACAAATTAAATATAATTCTGTGTAGAGAATTTGAGAAGCACGTTTGCGGTTATGGTATGCACTTCTATAATTTTATTTTCATGCAGGCAATGGTATTTTTGTCTACTGAGAATGTACCTACATCAAAAATGGTAAAACAATATTGTAATAAATGATGTGTTCTATTTTCTACATTTTTATATTAATCAATTTTATTTGATGGAGAATTATGAAAATTATATGAATATTGCATTTTTTCGATATTTATTCAGGTTTGGTTTTATTGAATGAGCGATTTTTATTTTTCAAGTATTTGAAATACAATTTATTTTATTTATATTTTAAATGAAATAATATTGCAGATTTTGTTTAAAATACACGGTTATTATATTGTAAATGTATTAACAATTCGAATTCATTGCAATTGTGGCCGTGCATAGAACGTATTTTACTCATACCGACTTTAAATTATTCGCTATCATCTTAATAAACATAAAATAGTTTCGTTCTACTAAATTATCTATTGCAAGAATCAAAGTTTCAATTTTTAATGTAACGATGGTTTTATAAAATATATATAATATTTATTTTTTTTGTATTAAAATTGTTTGCTTATGTGAAAGAACTTTTTAATTTAGTTATTTTTTTTTTTGCATTATGGGCTTCACTTATAACCTTAATTGTTTGCTCGAAATAATGAGTGAAAATAAATTTACTATTAAAATGTAATAATTTGCATCAGTGACTTATGTGAAGTAAGTATGTGAAAAAACTTTACAAATATTTTGCTGAAAGAATGAATTGTTTATCATTATTTTCAAGGAAAATCGAAATTTTCAAGATGACTGATTCTAATGGAAGAAAAAATAGAAAATTTATGGCGTTAAATAATCAGCACACAAATAATGATAAAAATAAAAAAAACTTTCTAAATCATAGATTATCTCTTATATTCTTTTTCAGTGTCGCTAAACGATTATTGTTATTATTTTAGTACCTTCAAAAATTAAATAAATAAATTGTTAGAGTAACCACGTGAGTAACGTATTAACCACCATCATCATAATGATCTTTTAATGCCTTTCGGCATAAGACTCTTTGACCAATCTCTTCAATTCCTGCCAATTATTAGTTAACTCAAGAAAAGAAAATGCTAAAATGCTAGATTTAACATCAAATCTCTATTAGGTAAATGTTCTATAACTAAGTCTATAAACCTATCAGATATTCTCCTATTTCTAATACTAACAGCTTCAACCTTCAAAAAAAATTTTTTTTGGTAATCTATTTTCACCCATTCTAGGAATATGTCCAAACCAATTTACATTTTTGTTTCTTGCTACTTCATCAACAGAACTTACTTTAAAAACTTCCACTTCCTCATTAATCCCTTCTATTAATAACCGCTATCATTCTAAGTACCGTCATATCAGCTACCTCTAATTCATTTAATAAATATCCAAAATCTACCCAACAATAATTCCCATACATAACTGTTGCCCTATAGATAGCATTTTGAACAGTTAAATTGGTATCATTACTCAGCTCTTTCTTATTAAAAACCAAAAATAAAAACATTCCAAATTATAAACGTTATCTCGTTTAACTTATTGCAGTGAAAGCTACGATAAGAATTATATTCTATTTTATGTGTCACAAAAAATTTACTTTAATTTTATGTTTATCACAAAATTTATTCAATAGAATTAAAAAAAAAATAAAATTAAATAAACGCTAATTCAATTTATTGCCTAAAATCTTGTAATAAAATCAAAATAAAGCCAAAAACTGTTTTTAGATTAATTACAATTTTGTATGAAATATTTACGCACAAACATAAATTCTTTCATTTTATTACTTTTATTAAGTTATTTGTGAATTTTTCTAACACTACATTTTTTACAACATAAATGAATTAGTTTTTTTTTTTTTTTCAAATACTTAGATATTGAATAAATAATAACAGCCATATGCTGTTAATACTGTTAATTTGATTTTATGGTGTTTTTTTTTTTTTTTTATAAGAATGTGCATATAATATTTTTTTAAATTTATCCATTTACTGTTACGGTGACGTCAAATTATTATAACGTTAAAAATTATATTAACGCGCGTTTGCGATTTTTTTTTCTCTTTTTTAAGATTTAAACTGTTATTATATTTAAGATAAAGAACAGCCTCTATTGACTAGAAAAATATTAAATTGAATATAATTTTGTATCAAAGCGGTTCGAATTTGATATTGTAGAATAGCTAGACGTACCTTATTGTTCAATTTTTTGATTGAAAAATGTTTAATGGTTTTTTTTTCTGCTTCACATTTGTTAATTAGATCAATATCTACGATTTAAGTTAAAGAACATTTCAGTTCTTTCAGCTAACAGTTCGCGTAACATTTATGATTTTATGTAAAGGTCAATCGCTATATCGCAATATTATTGTGATTTTTCTATTTTATGAAGTCGCAGACATAAATTCTCTTATTATTATGTATTATTATTACTATTATTTTTATTAAATAAAAACAAAAGACTTGCATAAGCGAGAAACCTGTAAAACAATATATTTACCTTGAAAAAGAAGATGAATTATTGTTTAGGGAAAAATAATAATAGCACTGTGGTATAATTCAAAAGATCAACTTTCCAATTGTATTTTATTTTAATCTAGAGCTTATCAATTATTGTACAATATTTCATTATTGACATTAACTGCATACTAAAAACATTATCCATATCTCAAACAAACATAAAAAAATCAAACAATTTAAATTTAACTCATTTTTTCAGCCAATTAGTAATTTATCGTTTCAAAATCAAAAACAAATTTATACACGGATTAAAACATTGTTTACTATAACGCGGTCACAATTATTAAAGAAAAAAAATATATTTATATATATAAATAAATAATAATACGAATATCGTTTGTTCATCAATTTTCATATCACTTTACTATATATGGTATAATAGAAACAATGAAAGTAACTTATATATATAATAAACTATTGCTATCTTATGCATTCAGCATCAGCATCAAATAGACACAAGAATATAAAATAAATAATTTAAATCATGTCATATTCTCAATGTTTATGTAGGTGGTATACGCCGCGCCACATCAAGATATCATAAATTAAAAAACTAAAAAAAAAAAAAACAAAAAACATTAAGAATTTATATGGCTTCCTATAATTTCATTTTAATAATGCTGAACAATCACTTTCATAAATAATAAAATTAAGTGAAATTAAAATATGTATCTACATATGAAAATCCCCTGCAAAAATTAAAAATAGGACTGAATTCAAAACTTTATATATTAATTTTTTTCTGTACCTTTTAAAATATTTATATCTCTATTATGTATATTTTTATCTGTATTGTCGTTATAAATCATAGATAAGTTACAAACTTTCATGGTCCATGCCTAATAAAAAAAAAAAAAAACTCAAAATGCATGAAGCTTATAATATATATGTACCTGCCTGCCTGGTTTGCTTTACCTGCCTACATATTGAAAAAGATTATTGTTTTTTTTTTCATATTGTTTATTTTTTATTTATATACTTCTTTCTTATTCTCTTAAAATACGTTCTGTTTTTAGCCATCAACGAAAAATTATAAATAATAATAGAGTTGATACCATTATACAATATTACAATAACCGTCAATTATTATTGTAATAATGATAGAGCTCCGCATTATTCTTTTTAATATAAATAAATCTATTATATTTCTTATAAATTTTCTGAGTGACATACATATTTTGCGGTTTTCGTTAACTTTTAGTTACAGAGGTATTTAGTTTTCGTTTTTTTTTTTTTTTCATTTAATTTTTTTTTGTTATATCGTGTTTTTTGCTGTAAGTAGCATTGTCATATAAAATTATTTCGAAATATAAAGAGAAAAAAAAAAAACGATCTAGTGTAGAAGTGCAAATATCCGTGAGATTGCGTTGAAAATTGATCTATTAGCGAGTGTGTACCTATTCACCTATTCTGCCTACATACTTTCCGTATAAAAAATAATTTTGTTTCTTTTGGTTTAAATTACACAAAAAAAAAATGTAGTTATAGGGAGAAAATAAAAATAAATGAAAGTTTTGCATATATGCGATTTTATAAATATGTAGATGGAATGAAAAAAAATTATGGCTTTTTTTCCTCTGTTTTCGCTAAATAAAGAAATATATAAACTAAATGATCATTATTTTAAATTTAATGTGGTTAAATTTTTATATGGAAATGGATGATAAAAATATGATAATTTAAAAAAAATAAAAGATTAAAATGCAGAAAAATACTGACGCCACAGCACGAATGTAAGCAACAACAATAACAACAATAACAACAATAACAACAACAACAACAACAACAACAACAACACCAGATAGATTTATTGTATTATTAAAATATGAGCGCACATTAAAAATTTGTCATGTTCTATTAATAAAAACTATTTATGGCATATTTATCTGTAATTAAGGTTTATGGAAAATGAATTTTATAGATTTATGTAGAAAATGAGATTAATTAAAAATAACGTAATCCGTAATCCACCTAAAAATTCATTATGTTCAATAAACGATTAGAAAAGCATTGATCATTGAATTTGTGGGCAAAGGAAAGAATCTTTCTTCTCTTTTTTTTTTCTTCTTTTTTTGAAATATTAAATATTTTTAAAACAAATTTTAGATGCGAAAGTGCTATGAATAAATAATTCCCGAAAATGGGTCAGTAGTATTTTAATCACTTCATTTCATTTCAAAATAATAACAATACATTAAAAAAAAAAAAAAAACAGCACAGATCTTGTCGATGTTATTGAATTAATGCATCGGATTAATTTTTGTGTTCTTATTTTTTCTTTTTTCTATGAATTACAGCTAAGCATTTGTGAATTTAGTAGATGATACCGGATCGAATATAACTGGTTGTAGACGAAAAGTGTGTTAGATAGGCATTTAATTCAATTTGTTGTGCATCTTTTCTAGTTTTATTATTATTATTATTATTTTTTTATTTTTGTTTGTGTAGAAATTAATATTAAAAAGTTAAAAGAGTGTGAAATTTGGCTTTTAAATAAGATGATATTTAACATTTTGCACTTAATAATTTAATGAAACCAACCATTGCTGTTTTAATGATGATAAAGATTAATGGGACTGATTCTATTATTTCTTTCATGGAAATTGGAAGAATTTTTAAAATTATTAGAATTATATCTAGATGTCTCATGATAGAAAATAATTGAAAATTAAGCTTTATTATTAAATTATATGAAACCAAGTTTAGGCTGCAGTTAGAAATCTAAGGTGGATTTGCAACGTAAAAACTTACGTCAGTATTAACAATCAACATTACTGTAGAGAGTAAAAATTGGGCAATTAGCTTGAGATCATATTAGATTAGGAGCATGATTTTGTTAACCAATTAATCACTAATTAAATTAAAATATTTCTTTATGAACACCGTTTGTTGAGTTAGCAAAGTGTAGGTGGAATGAGCATTTGATGCGATATAAAAATCGTGACCCAAAATCAAACAAGGTAGCAATATTTTGTTTACGCCCATCGATCTATCATGGTCTCAAATGATTTAATCAGAAAAAAAAAATCTCGTTAAAATCATACTTTAATTACTTGGATTACCAATGACTATCAATTTAAACTACATTAAATTCCAAAATGCATAGGTATGTCTATGTACATTATAATTGCTATTTAAAATACAAAAATATTTGAAAATATAAAATAGTTTTCCAACAAAACAAAATTTATCTAATTAAGTATAGAAGCGTATAAAGAAAAAGATATATCTAATAGTAAACGTCCAACTACTTCAATGTTGTGTTTAAATCGGTTTACATTACTAAATAACAGGCAATCATTTTAATATCACGGAATTGTAGACATCCACCATTCCCTATTCCGATATAAATTGTGTAGGAAGACCAATTCGTTATTTAGTCAATCTATTTCATTGCTATCAGCAATATTAATTCAAATGTTTTATTATAATTACTGAACATAGAGAGCAATACAACGAATTACTTTAAGCTAAATACTTATGACCACTTTCGCGATTTCAAATCAAATTGGATTTCTTGGTAGACATTTATTAGTAGTTATCTCCGAGTGTGTATGTACATTTGTTAAATTTATCTATTTTGCATTCGACATTATAATATTATTTTATGAGCACATCATGAAAACAACAACAGCAACACTATATGCACATAATTTTGGTCTATTACATTAGATTACCCATTATAAAGTAAAGAAAAACTCGGTTAATGTAACAGAGTAGAACAAATTACCTTATTTATAGAAGGGACAAGTTGTGTTGTTGTTGCCTTAAGATCTAACAACATACCAACATTATATTTGGTACCTTAACTAGCAATAGGTACTGTGTGTTTTGTTTACCCGTTGTAATGAAATTGTACGATTGGAGCCCGTAGATCTATTTTAAAGTAGAATGAAAAGAACCCAGCCCAACTGCGTTTGCAGTTTTGAATGGTAAAGGCGAGCATTAAAATTGTCATGGCATGCAACAGTAACAAATATATTTTGCTATAATAACGTTTTGGTTCAGTAATTTATAGTTATTTATTGAATCTTTCGCTATTTAATGGTGTTGTTGAATTTTTTTTCTGCTTGCCTTTATAAATATATATTTTCTAACAATAATAATCTTGAACTTGAGCTCTATATTGACGTTCGTTACAATGTTTAATAGTTTTGCTCGAAGAAAACACGTAGAATTAATACATTTACAAAATAAAATATTATCATTAATAACATTTTTATATCTTACTTACGTTATTTCAATCAATTATAATTCATATACTCTTCCGCGTGTGCGCGTGCTTGAGCTTACGATAAAGTTTTTGTTTTGTTTTGTTTTGTTTTGTTTTTTTTTATGAATTATTCTTTTATTTTTGGTGTTCGACTTAATACAATTTATACAGTGCACGATATTTATATACACACAATAACCGATTGCTATTCTTTCTATAAAATATAAAAATATCTAACTGAAAAATTCTATTGTATTTAAATAACCTGGAAATATTTAATAGAGGCTTTAAGTTTCATTTTGAAACGTAATATTTTATAAAACGCCGTATAAACGGTTTATGTTAGACACATTTAGAAAAATCATAATGAAATTCTTCTTATTGATATATTTGATGATTAGTGGCATTAATATTGCGTTATACTTATTAAATAATGGATGATATATATATAAGCAAAATTTAAAATAGTTTCAAAGTTTCGTTAATGGTTGTACTAACTCTTTTGATTTGCAGGCATAAAAGGAATTTCAGAGAATTCGTTTCTTTAATTTAATATTAAGAAAATTGAATCATAGACAAAATATGATGTTTTGTTTTTGGTTTTTAATTTGAATAAGATCAGAGAAGGTAAGAAAATACATTTCATAATACATTTTCACCATATAAACAAAGAAATTGTCCTATACAATAATATATAATCAAGAATCTTTGGTATTCTGAAGATTTATAATTTACAATATTGCATGACATTTTAAAATTTTAATTTATTATTATTGTTATTGCTTTTCTCATTATTATTACGCTAATTCTAAGAACACAATTTCTGAAAACAAAAAAAAATAAACACTATTAACACACCTATCCCATGTAAAATTCTAGGCTTAATCGAAGATAATTCGTAAGTCGGATCATTTTAATGTTAAAGTAGTATATCATCATTCATAATGAGCCTAACATTTTTGTTGAAGAAAGTTTTAATTGATCTCTTCCAGTTTGCGAGATAATTCTGTTTAAACGCGGAGTATAAAAAATATAGCATCTCACAAACTGGAAGCTATCAATTAGAACTTTACTCCGAAAAAAAGTTAGGCTCATCGAGAGTGAAAATACTTATTTTAAATTATGTAAAATGATCCGATTTATAGTTATTCAAATAACTTCAATTAAGCGCCCATAGACTTACGTGGATAGGAGTGTTAACTCTATTAAACTAAATATTAAAAATCCAATCAATATTATGACAAATTACCAACCATAAAAAGCCTTATTAAAAATATTAGTTAAGTATATGTTATGTTTAGTAGTGAAACTTTTCGATTTTCTTATGCTTAATAACAAAATGGTCGGAATAAAATAAATTTTACAAAAATAGACTTTTATTGTCGATGAACCAATTCAGATGTTTACCAGTGGTAATTAACTTAAATTAAAATATTTTCTGGTACAAAATAGCAGTTAAACTCAACTCAATTTGCATTTGAAGAATAGTAAAACTCTTAATTAACCATGTTTCGGTTTTATTTTATTAGTTCATTTAAATTTATGGTGAAAATTTGTGAACAGAATGTTTAGAATATTTATTTTATTATCCATGATTTAAATAAGCAATACAAATGTTTTATATTTATATTTAATGTTTGTTAAGACATTAGCGCTTCTGTTTTCTATATTTATTATGTTGGTGCTGACTATAGTAGTCTAACCAAAATATTTACTGATATGCGCCCAACCATATAACAACATTGAATTAATCGAAATACAAAATAAATTTTTCATAATTTTTTACAGGATACATCAGGGTTTGGTTCTAAAGCTTTGATTCAGATTTAGTTTTGTTAGTATTCGGTTCTATAGTCATGAGAATTACAGTTCTTGGGGTTCAATTTTCTTAGGGCTCGGTTCTTACTTTAAAAGCTTTAGAGTTCAGTTCGAATGGCATAAAAAAAATTTAGTACTTGCGATTCGATTCGGTACGGTTCTTGATTTGAAATGTATGTTTAGGTTTATATAGAAAATTTATGTAATATATATGTGTATACTTTCGGCTACCTACCTGACTCTTTAAAACAAAAGTGTAATTAGTAACCGCTAACTGGTAACATACTGAGAACTAACATTAAAACGAACAAAATAATATAAAAAGTTTAATTAGTCATAAACATAGAGAATTAATTTAAATATTTCTCTTATGTTTTTTGTTTCATAACATGGAAGCACTTTATGGTATAGATATTAATGTCTTATAATAATATGATATGATACTACAAATCTACACATACTCTCACTTACACCCCATTAAATCTAGTATCATATAATACTAAGTATTATATAATAATTGGAGCCTTAGACCCAGTAAATCCATTTTATTTATTATTTTATTTCTACTCCGTCCAAGCTTGTATTGTAAACTTCATTGTGATAAAAAAAAAATAATAAAATTGAATTTACTGGGTCTAAGGCTCCAAGTTTTATATAATACTTAGTATTATATGATACTAGATTGAATGAGGTGTTATAGTAATTATTATTTTGTCTATAAATCATTAGTTTATTACCACATCAAATTATATATCATTGAATATAAACGCAAAAAAAAATCTTCATTTTCACGATTAGCTAATTTCTATTTTATTTCACCATAAATAGAAAAATAAATCTCATTTATTGTCTCACAAATAAAATTCTGAAAACTTTTGGCCTAAGATTAATTGATGTTCATCAAACACCTACTTATTTATTATCAATTTAATAGAAAATAAATGGATAATTGAATCTTACTGATTTTTTCCTTCTCCTATTTCAGATATTGAATTATTATCAACCAATTATATTTATATTATTTATTTTGATGAACAGTAAACCGACTAAAGTGCTTATTAAATGTCGGCCTTCTCCATTTCGATATTTTGATATCGGTTCTCATTTTTTTTTTTTTTTTTGTTTCATGATGTTAGATGATAAATGAACATTTTACTTCAGATATACAATTTATTAAAAATGATTGTGAATTTTTTTTTTTTATAGAAATTAAATTTTGTGTATGTGTTGGAACGTACTTATGCTTAGATCAAAATTTATGTATAATTGTTGAATAATTTTAAAAAAAATCTCTAAGCCACTGATACTTTTTAAATAATAAATCATATTGAACAGCTTATTACGCCGATGCCGATAAATTCTTGCAAAAAAAAAAAGAAAAAGAAAAAAATTAATTGGGAATAAGTTGTGGGTAATGTACTTATAATTATGACTAATTAAATTTAAATTTTATTTACAGCCAGCATCAATAAAACCAACAAAATACCATTACTATCCACATAATCAGCACATATATTTATTACCGGAATGTGCCATACAACAGGTAAGTTAAACAAAAATATGATTTTTATAAAGTTTCATTGTTTTTTATTTAACGAAAATTCTAATAATTTTTTGTTGTGACTTTTTACATATCAATAAAAAGTACGATAATTTTACATAAAATTTAATTAAAACTGTGAGAATTCTAAATCAAGTATAGGTTCTATGGAATCCAATAATACTATTTTATCTTTCTAAATTACATATATATTATTAATATATATATATATATATATATTTTAGTAACACAGTTGACAAACTCAACAAATAATTCATTAGCCTAATAGCCTTATTTTCACGTTTGAAAATGTGTAGAATTTATTCAGTAAGAATGGAGTTTATATGTTGTATTGCTAAAATCGCTGAATTTCTCTATGTTGTATAGAAATCTAATAAACTTTTGAGTACCGTACTGCATAATATAACAGACCCCTGGCGCTTAGCTTGTTCCATTATTCCTCATATATACGGTTTTTATTCAAAAAAAAAATACGCTAATAAACCTAATTTTTATGGTATTTATTCTTTGGTGTGCCAAAACCTATTAGATAATATACCTCAAAGTTTAATAGCGAAATATTAAATAAGCATCACTTGAAAACAAAAATAGAATACATACAACAAATTTGTTATTTCATTTAACACTCTGTTACAATTTAAACAAAAAATTGAACCGAGCCTAAACCACAGCATCTAATATAAGAGTACCTACGAATATTTCGATTATCCACTATGAATTTCTTTTTATATCTATATTTAATATAAATACCATTCTTGCACATTTAGATGAATATGTAAATTACAAACTAATAATAAACCAAAACAATAACTTTATGTAAATGCTTTTTTCTTCAATTCAATATATGTATAAATATGTATATATTATATATATATATATTTTTAATAAATTTTCGTTTAAGGTGTGCAATGCTGTTTATGTTAGATTGAACTACACTCAACCTCTCTGTGCATGTCCCGCAAGGTAATGATACATTTGTTTTGCTTTTTTTTTTGTTTTATAAATTTATTCCGTATTGTAAATGGTTCTTTAGTTGAATAACCACCATTTTCAAATAAAGAAGTAAATCAACATTTTATCGATTACATTTATTCCGATACTGGAATTTAAATGAAAAATTCCTAATTATTTATCTTATGTTTATTATTATTCACACACAAACACACACATGCAATATATAGATATCGAGATCCCTGTTCAGCTAGCATCAACGAAGACGATTTGCATACAACAAAGTTAATTGGAGACCAACATAAAAAAGTAAGTATTGTTGTTTTTATTATTTCTTGTAGCTATTTTTTTTTTTTTTTTTTGTATGTTTCTTTCTTTTTTTTATATTTTTTGCGTTATTACATTTATAGATTGTAAAATAGGTACAAGTACTAAGTGCGCGAAAAATAAAATGTACTTGTTGCATATTTATTATATTGTGACTTTATAACTTGTACAATGTACTTCTTTCCAATATCTTATATACGTATTTTATAGATAAAGGTTATTGTTGTTTCTATGTGTTTTTAGTAAAAGTACCTGCTCTAATGTTCAATTACTTTTTGTTTGTTTGCTTCTATAAATACTTTTTTGTTTGTTTGTTTGTTTTGTATTTGTTGGTATTCAACTACAATAGTCTGATTTAAAGGAAACTATCTATTTTATTCCATTTATAAATCTTTAACCGACAAGTAAATGAATCAGAAATACACACACAATAAATACAAAAAGAGAAAAACAAAAAAAACAAAAAAAAAACGAAAAAAGAAGTAAAAAAATAGAAATTAATTGTTTTTGTTGTACAGTAAGTATTTATCTAACAACAGACCTTTTATAGTATAAATTTATAATTACGTCTCATTTAATTAGGACCGAGTATAATTATTAACATTGGCTGTTGTTTTATCGTAAAAATTTTCGACCATAAAAAAATAGATTAGAAATCAACTTGATAGCTTTAGAAACTTATAGATATTTTAAGAGAAATGTAATAGAGGCGCACAGACGATTGGATATTATTAAAATTCATAAAATTATACACATTAGATCATTTACGGGTTTTTAATTATCAATTTGATATGTTTGATATATAGTTAAAATATAACATTACCTTTCCCTAGAACGGTATATAACTTACAAAATAAATAAATGAAAAAATAAAAAAAAAAAAAAAAAGAGAGGAGATTTCCAACATGCGGTTATTATTATTATTATATTATATTATTTGTTTTCTTTTCAAATTTTTTTTTTTCTTTTTTATTCAATATGTATATCTATAAATCTTTAAGTGATTTTAAATTAATATATAAAATATTTAAATGTATGTTACAAGAAAAATTTTCTTTGAAATTAAATCGTTAATAAAAATTTTCTCAGATGCCATTTTTGACCTTGAAACCATAAAACATAAATTAGGCTAATGCGGATTTAAATTTTTAATAATTTATATGTTAATTTACGATTCACTAAACAAAAAAAAAGATAACTAAAAATATATTATTATTTTCATCATTTCCAAAATCAATTACTATATCAAATAATATCAGGTTATGCGAATCACTAATTTATTATTTTTTGTGAAAATAAGAACATTAATGCAATACAAAGATGTTTAGTGTGGCTATAAATGATATAATGATGTCAATTAACACATTTTACAAAAAATAGTATTTAAATCGAAAACTTTTAAATGTTTTAAAAATGTTATGTTTGATTTGATTGTATAGTTATTTAGCTATATTTAAATTTTATAGTCCAACAGATCAGCCAATTATTATGTTCTAAGCGATAAACAGTTTAATTAATAAGACAGTTTGACTAAAATCAGTTGCTTACTGTGTTCATTAAAAGGTATTAAGAAAAAAAAAAGGAATATATGTTAAACGAAATTTGTATAATTAGCGTAAAAGGTTTCACATCTGTTAAAAAGATAATTGAAATCTTTTCTGAACAGCAATCACCTCTTCGAATCTTAACGTTTTCACCGTGACAATCAATTAAAATTTCTATTTTAAACGAAATATTTCTCTGGACGTTACCGAAAATTACCTATCTTCAAATTTTAAAGCACCGAATTTATTCATAATAATTTTAATTGATTTGTTAAAGAGTAATTAATAACATAAAGTTTAATTCCACAAAAAAAAAAATTTACTCAGACGAAAAAAATAAATTAAAGTGTGACCTTGATAATGTGGTAAAACAACGGAAAAACTTCGCAAACATACCAAACCATCAGCATCAAAAATAAAAAAAAATAAAAAACGGTTAATTATATTTAAGAATAAATTAAATATAAATTATAATTTCAAAATGAAATTATTATATAAAATAGAATTATAAACTGTAATTGCGTAAACTTATCGTAATATTAGAGAATTAACCAGCGAAAAAAAAATTAAATTTCTCATCATTAAAATCATTAAGAACTAGAACAAACATTATAATTGAGTTATTAAAAAAGCATTCGCGTTTTTTTTTTATTTTTATTTTTTGTTAAGTAAGTCGTTTTTTTTAATATGAAAGTGATTAGGATTTACCTAAATATTTTGATAGAGAGACTGAATAAAGCACGAATTATAATATAAATGATATTCAACGTAATTTTATTCTAATCGAAAATTATGTATTTCAATCTTGATGGTTGATTAATTTTCATTTGTGGCATTCTGTTTAACCAATCAACCATTGTATTTGGTTTGTGCCCAATGGTTATTGTATTTTTTTTTTTTTTTTTGTTGTGATTCATAAAAATAGATATAATGGGAATTGTTACTGCTGAGTTACTTGTATTATTATATTATTTATTTAATTGTTAATTTCGTATTGTTATATCTACAGGTTTAGAGAGTTAAATGTTAATATTCTTTTATGACCTGTTCAGAAGATTTAACTCTATTGTAAATAAATTTTATAAAAAGAAAATATGCAAAAGTGCGTAGCACAGGACAATTGGTAAATGTTGACAGTATAAACTTTTAATTGACTGGGTATTCATATATAATGAAATTGTAAGGAATTGTTTCTAAATCTATGTTAAGGGAGTTAATTTTATATATTTATTTATTTCCCATTAACTATCGGCTCAGTGTTGACCATCTACGTAAAAGTTATTATTTAAAAAAGATCTAGTTCGCGTTTAACCCTTGTTTAACCAGACTGTTCCGGATAAAAAGTTAGAGAATTTTATAATTCGTACAAAGCTTATTTTAAGTCTAACTGTGCAGGATACATGAGTGGATAAGATTACTCCATTTAAAAGCGTTCAAAAGTTTGATTTTAATTTTTTTATTTAAAATTGAAAGTGTCTTATAAGTAAAATTTGAAATAGAATTATTAGAAGAATTCTTCTCTATTAAAATGTTAAAGATGTATAGCCAGAAAAACTCAAAAGATTTGAATACGAATTACAAGTCAAATAATCGTAAATAGAAAAAGTGCATATCCAATAGATTTAATTGTTTACTTACAGTCATTTAATATTTAACTATATGTGCTTATTATACCAACTTATTTCTATTAACTTGAATAATATTAATAAGAATATGGCTAATAGGCATTACTAACAAAACCAATCAATATTTAATTGCCTTTCGCATAATTTAATTTTATTGAATAATAACCAATCCACATTAATTATTACCATCATAAAATCTATCTGAAAATTACTAGAAATTATATAAAATAATAATGTTAACCTAATTATTTTATGAAACTTAGTGACCTAATTACTTGATTTTCCTTCTATATTATGTCTCTCTTCCATAAATATTGTTTAACATTCTAATATCATCATCGTCATAATAAATAAAATACCATAAAAACAAACACTATTAAATCAAATTTAAATCATCATTTAAAATAATGAGATAACAGTCAATGTTTATTTACTTAAATATACAATCTGAATAAATAGGTAATATTCTTCATTCGTTCTTGCATATTGCAATTTATACATAATTTTTTTTTTTATGGTGTATTTACTTTTCTGCTTTTTTTTTTTTTTTATATATACGATGTTTGTTCTACACAACATAACCTACAGCAAATACACTATGGAGCGCTATGTTTGGTTAGATTTTAAAATTATATACCTTTCTCTTTAAGAATTTTTGTTTGTATTGTTATAGAATTATTTGTTGTTGTTTGCTCTAACCATGCATCTATTCACTTGTCTATATATATGCAAAATTACTTTGCATTTTGCATACAAATAAACTAATACTTCTTGGTATATTACATTTATGTTTTTCGAATTTTTCACAACATGCATATTTTTCAATTGAACAATCGCATACTATTGTCGAAGCCATACTAGACGACAATTATGTATATATATATGGTATAATATATACAATATTTCCGTTATACAATTAATTCTTTTTATAGATAAAACAATTTGTGAACAAAATTACTTTGTTTTTGAATTTAATTTATCTAATATACTCAATGCATGACCATGTTAAATGGTAAATTATAGGCTGATCAATTCAATCAATCAATTTATTTAATATTAAAACAACAAAAAAAAAAAACAAAAAAATAATTAAATAATTTTTGTTGAAATGAGAGGTGCGATTTTTTTTTTTTTGGCAAAAGTGATGGTTTGTGAAAATGGCAAACCAGTGATTTAAACGTTAAATCGATCGGTATAAATGGAACACACAACGAAATCTTGGTACAAAGTATCGCAGGTGTATTCAATAGTGAGTCGATGCCTAGCGGTAAGCTGTCAAATTTTCCATATAACATAAATTATTACAAATTAGAATTATCTATTTTATATTCAAGAAGGATGTGAATGAGAAATTTATTTGCAAGTTGTTTTTTTTTTTTTATTTATTTTTTGTATTTTCATGATTTACAATGCGTGGGAAAGGGAATGCAACTTAGAAGTGTGAAGTGCATTTATGGCACACATTGTATGATCTTATATTCATAAATCATAAAATTTACACAAGGCAAATCGATTGTTCACTTGAGCTATTATAAAGAATTTACTCTTGAAAAACCAGATCTTACGTTTGATTTTTTTTTGTATAAAATTAAATTTTTTGCTTTGCATGGAGATAGGTCAAGCTAAATTTATTTTTTATAATATTACGTAACATACTTGCAGACACAAGAAAAAAAATATTAAGCATTAGATAATTTAATCAAGAATGAAAAGCAACAAAAAACCAACTAAAAATGTTAAGTGAAAATTATATTCTTTTGGGCGTATCAGAACTCTAGAATCTTTACTCATAAGAAATTCTTGAAAAAGATTATAAGAGAAAAAAAAAGATTGAAACAGAATGGAATCAGAAAAGAATGTTAATTATATATGGCTAATTTAAACGACAAATTTGCGTGTCTGCATGAATTTATTAAATAACAATTCCGTATAATGTACATGAACCACACAATGGACGTACGCATGTGTATTCCATTAGTGGAAAATTAATGGTTTTAACTTTTAACATTATGTATAAAAGATAGCGAGCAAAAAATATTGAAATTAATCGGTTAGATAGATATGTTTTTGCATTCAAGTACTTTTAAAGAATTTAAAATAACGTAAAACGTAGAAAAACGTTGAAAAACTATATTGCAGTTAACTTTTTGACATATATTTCGTTTATATCAGTTTTTTTTTTTTTGTTTTCAGCAATTAATAATAAATTAAAATATGTAGTTAAATTTATAATAAATTTCCGTTTGATAGAAAATATTTTTACAGAATTAGTAACTGATTTTTTTTTTATTGGCGAATAAAAGCTAATATATGTCATATGTTACACTCAGTAATCTCGAATTAAAATAAATTTAAAATTTTTAATTGTACAATACATTTGACCACTAACTTTTTAATGCACAAAGCGTTTGAATATTAAAAAGAATTCATTGAATTGCAAGAGCAGTTATATGATAATTAGATTTTTTACCTATGATTTCCTATCTATCAGCTACAGCACTTTTTTGGTTTTGAATAAAATCTTGAGACATTTTACCATTTCAATATAGTGAAGAGCTCTAAAGTGGCTATATCTTGAGATTTTGTTCCAAAAAAAAAAAAAAATGTAGCAGATAAGAAATCATATACCCAAAAAACCCATTTACATATCATATTTCTAAAACCCTCCAGGTACTAACCAACAGAGCATCATGGATAAGTTATCCAATTTTCTAAAATAGTTGTGGAGCACATTAGGGCTCGTGTAGGAGAAATAGGAACAAAAACACCAAATTATTAATTAATCTTTTAGAGCAGGCTTCAACCATTCCAAATCATGCGTAGTTAGTCAAATTTATCTTCAGGAACGAAAGTTATGACTTCAACTACAATTCATTCTTATTGAATATTTAACAACTCGGAATAACCTCTACAATACAAACAAAAAAAAATTGGTTTTGGCGTTCAACAGCATAAAAAAGAAGATTGTGAAGAAGCATCTGAGACAATAAGTTGTAGTAGCGTATCTATTATCTACCAAACAAATTTAAAACTTAGAATATACTAAGGTATAATTTAATGTAACAAAAATAAACTATATTGTCCTCTAACTGACTTAAAAAACCATATCATAAATAATCTATAAAAAAAAACTTACACGCTTTACCTCATCTTTTAAATGAAGAAGATTAAAAAAAAAAAAACAAAAAATATCATGATGCTCGAATAATATATAGAACTGAACTGATTCGCAAATGTGCGCGCAATATTTCTCTTAATAATTTGCTATGTGAATTTAAAACTCATAATTAAATGGTTGTGCATTTTGCAAGTTACCGTTTTTTTTTTGTAACTACTATGGTGCATTACATAAAAAAAATCAGAACAAAAATTTCAGTGCATTGCTCAGTTCACGTACAGACATTTTAATTCATTATTTTTACCATTCATTCTAACAAAAGATGATTGTGTATTTGATGGTATATTGTTAGAATTTATAATAATAATAAAATTATATATATATATATAAATAATAATAATAACATTTAGGTCATGTAAAAATTATATTGTTTTAAGTTATTGAAAACAAAAAAAAAAAAAACAATCATAAGAAGATATTGTTTGTAATGTCTTGCATAAGTCTGCATATAAAATTTGTTCCCCTTTTTTTTTACAAAATAGAAGCTTTGCCCTCATGTCTTTTATTCTGTCTGTAGCTGTACTGCTGCATTAACATAATATTAAAATCCATAATAGAAATAAAATAATTATAATTTAAAATAATAATAATAATATGTTATTAAGTCATCTCATCATTCATATTATTATATACACTAGCAACGACGAGTGATGGAAATTGAATGAAGCGCAGCAAATATCAAAACAAAAAGTGTGTCGTATAAATTGAATATTAAAGGAATTTGGTCAACGCATATTTGGTCTAATCTACATACTGTGTGTAGTCAAATGTTTGGTACTCATATATTTTATATACGTTAGTATTTTCTTTATAAGTTTGTATCTTTCTTTATGTTCAAAAATAACTGGAACTAATGATATCCAATTTATGTGTAATGAACTATGTGAATGATGTGATTTTTTGTTGTTGTTGTTGTTGTTGTTGTTCCTTTTACTCTTTGTCGTATTGTTGAATTTAAATAAATATACTTATTTTGATTTTATTGCATTAGGCCATTTGGTCAAGTCGAGATAAATTCACCTTATTAAATTTGATTAAAAAAAAATATATAAATAAATAAATAATGTAGAGAAAAAATCAAATTCTAATTATATGATAATTATACTGTAGTTTTCTTTATTTGATAATATTTTTTATTTCCGCTGCTCAGTTGATTTTTTTCTTTCAATTTTTTGCATTGCTAATTTAATAAGCTTAACTTTTTTTTTTAAGGTATTTTATCTGTTGGTATAATTATTAAGTAATTTTTGTAATTTTGAATTTGACATGGGCGACATAATTTTGTTGATGAAAAAACATCAATATTCACATGAAATTGACATTTGAAAAAAAAAAAAAATTATATTAACAACAAAAAAGATGCTGCGAGTTAATTCAACATCACAAAATATTTTATTCTATTAATGTAGGTAGCAGGTAGCTTTCTCGCAGTTCTCCAATAGAACGAAAAAATTAAATGTGTATCCATGTCAAATATCACGGTACTGAACAATTCATATCAGCATTCGGTAGAAGGGAGAAATTAATAATAAGCGTTTTCGAGCAAATGATTCAGAGTTAATTTAGAATAAGTTCTATGTCTAACGTTCTTTTTTCTTATACCCATAACTTACCTTAAACTTACTCTAAAGTAGCTCTGAATCGTCGCTCGAAGACGCTTAATGAACAAATAAACTACAAACTTTTTTGTTTTATAAATTATCAAATGTAATAATATGTGCTTGCATACAAACCAATACGTTTCCTTAAAAGCAGTCAATAATTTTCTATCAGAGATAATATTGAAACCGAAAGATCTATCTAATAAAAATATTATGAAAGCGAAAATTTATAAACAAATTTATGGCGTGTGTTTTTATTGTGTAGGTATGCACACTACTAGTGATTTAATTATTATCTCATAGAAAAATCAATGCTTTAATATGAAATTTTTAGAGCGATAAGTTTATATCGCCATACGGTATATGTGATCTGTTATTAATATTATCTAAGAAACTGTGCGCTTTTTAGAAGAAAATAATAATAAGAAGAAAAAAAAACTATACAGAATCATATATTGGTTTTATGAAATTTTAATTAGAAAATGTGTCCTGTTGTGAATTAAAATATTTTTTAATTTTTTTCTTAATAACTGAATAATGTGGTATCCAATGAAACAGTTATTTATAACTTTGGTATGTAACACATCAAATTAATCCAAAATATTAAAAATAAATCAATTAAAAATAAGAAAATGTGAGTTTTCTTGTTACGTGAGAATTAATTAATGAGATAGCAGTAATTTGTAAGCTATTAGGTGCAACCTTTTTCTAAATAAAATAAAGCTTACTCTTCGGAATTTAACATTTTCGAATTAAACAGTTTCTAATTATTGCTTTATCGAGATTTAATATCTTTCTTCAATTAACGCTCAATATCGAAATTCATTATGTTATGATAGAGTCTTAAATCTATCTATACCTTTGAAAAAAAAAATTATCGAAGATTTTTTATACTAAACTACAAGCTATTTTGTAAACAAAACGATATAAAATAGATGTAATAAACTTATAAAAATAAAATAAAAAAGAACCAAGTAACTACGCACAACTAATTTATAATAAAATTTGTTCATGATGGCGGAAATAATTTTTTTTTCCGTTAATATAATCCAACAAACAATTCAAAAAATGAAATTGTGCCATAAACTGAGAGTATTATTTCTGTAACTAATTAAATAAACGTGATTTTAATACGTTATAATGTAATAGATTGAGTGCAAAGGCTACGAATAATTTCAACTAATTTTTCTTTTATAACCGCAGGCCCTCCCCATAACATGCAAGTAATGCAACAATTTCTGTGAATAGATATTATAAATTTTATTAGATGCTATTATTTAAACACTATTATCGGGCAATAAGAACATCATTTGTATCAATTGATGTACATCGTAAGATTGAATACAGTGAAACTTAGCAATTGGAACTTCATGCCCTAATCGAAAGAAATATATATAATATAACTATTCCATTCACGTTGGAGTAATAACATCTCAAATCGAATCCCTTTAATCCCTTGAACCAAACGAATGACACTAAGGTGATCGATCTAATTAGA
>JAABKK020059194.1:58387-70453 GCA_011634745.2 Catotricha subobsoleta
AGTAATAACATCTCAAATCGAATCCCTTTAATCCCTTGAACCAAACGAATGACACTAAGGTGATCGATCTAATTAGACAATTTTGACTATATAAGAAAAGCTTTACAAAAAAAAATTACTATAATTAATCTATCGAAGTATAACACTTGCAACGAATTGTTCTCTAAAATTCTGATAGTTTTGTACTTATCAGGCTTTTCTAGTTTATTTAGTGATATTTCTTTACGACATTTTTAAAACAAAAAAGTGGTATGTAAAGTGTTAGTATGTAGATATTATCTATATGTGCCATGATTCAGCACTTTCATCTTCATTTCTTCGCTGGGAATACGTGTTCTTTTTTTAAATTTAATTACTGAGAATGGACGCAAAGAGATATCTGATATAATTTACTAAAAATACTGTTGGCGTTTAAATGTGGGTTGACCATAAAAATGTTTACGCGCATAATTTATTGATAAAATTCTGTACATATTTTTTTTGTTTTCACCTAAACATATTTCTGTTATTTCATTATATATATATGTAGCATCTTTATATCTTAACAATGTAGGTAATACACAATTTCATTGTCTGTAACTAATGTCTGCGTGCTCGCCTCTGAGACAATTTTTTTTTTCTTTTTTATATTTCTCAACATTTTGTCATCCCTTTTTTTTCACATACATTTCGCGTCTTCGTAAATATTTTTTTTCTTATAAATATTATTGTAGAGCAAACAGTTATTTTATTCTATAAGAAATATATAGAGAACTGTGTCGCACAGTTTTTATTTTCATCTTATTTTTAACGTTTTTATTTTCTTTCTTGCTATCTTACTTTCAGCGAAAGACATAGAATTAAATCAAATCTGATTTTAAGTAGAAAAACATAAATTGTGCACTTGTTTTTGTGTTAATATCAAATTAAATTAAAAATAATGCTTATGTCAAAAACATCTGATTTTTCACGTTTCTTTTACTATTTAATTTTTATTAGAATTTAATTTTTTTGTTGGAAGTTTTATACCTTTAAAATCATTAAATTTAATAAATGTCATTAATTTTAAATTTATTTTTATTTATCTAGGCAATAACACTAGCAAAAACATGTGAATCAACAAGTGAAATGAGAGAATGTCGTTCACCACGTGATTGGTCATTGTTAGCATTACAAAATACCAGAACTGGCAAGTCTCATTATTTGGTGATTTGTAGATGTCCTGATAATTATAATTTGGGTATGTTTTTTTGTAGGAAAAAGCGAATAATTTCTTATTAGATTTTATTCATAAATAAATTAATTATTATTTTCGTATAAACTTAATAGAGGGACCAATGGCACATGATCAACCAACATATGCAAGTGTACCTGGCATTCGTGTATTTGGAATGATGTGCGTAAAACCATCTACTGGTTTTAATACAATTATACGAAAACCATTACCACCAAAACGAGACCATTATCAATCACCATATTATCAGCGTTACAAAAAACATGCAACAAATCAACAACAGCCGGTAACTGATCGAATTTCCAGACAAACTGATTTTACAGATTTTAGCGAAATTACGACCAGAGCAACCACAACATTACACAATGAACAACGCGAAATAGTCACCGATGTGGATTTGGATAATATGCCTGAACAAAAATCAACTATTATTGATTCGACTACACCACCTACAATCGATACCAGAAATGATGACCGAAATGCAATGCCTCAAGAAATAGAAACTAGAATTAAACGAATGATCGATCAATTAAATAGTAGTAATATTAACAGTAGACAAAGTAGGAGCGTTGAAACGGAAAATGATGATATTAGTAGGTCGAGTAGTAGCAGTAGTAGTAGTACCGATAATTGGCCCGATGTATCATGGCATGAGATTAGTAAACAAATAAGTGATATTCACTGGAATTGATTTAATTTTAAATAGATTATGATTATGATTAGTAATTTTTATGTTAATTTAATTATTTTTATGTTAATTTTTAATCTAATATTCAAAACAAAATACAAAAAGTTTCCACTTTTTTTTAACAAATCTGATTCATTACTTTTTAAGATTTCTTCATTTAATTTAAACTTTAATTGATCATTGCGGTCAACATGGTTCAATATATTATCTATTTATTTATTTATTTTATCTTGTAAAAAAAAAAAAAAAAATTGAATAATTTTTTAAATAAAATAAAACTTGTCTCGTCATGTCATAGAATATGTTATTGTTTTCATTACTTTTAATTTAAATAAAACAATCTTCTATTAATATTGAGTACTGAATCTATATTATTTCAATTCATTCTGCAACACGCGCATCTATCAATTTACTTTTTGACGTATCCAAATCAGGCAATAAGGATTTGATTTTTATGTAAGAAGAAATTGAACAACGATATAAATTTGAATTATTTT
Source organism: Catotricha subobsoleta (assembly GCA_011634745.2). Taxonomy (NCBI): domain Eukaryota; kingdom Metazoa; phylum Arthropoda; class Insecta; order Diptera; family Cecidomyiidae; genus Catotricha; species Catotricha subobsoleta. The sequence goes on from JAABKK020059194.1 coordinate 60,786, forward strand.
GCATCATTTTCGTTAAACAACCAAAAATGTGGTTTGGTTCATATAAATTCAATTGGATCTTAGATCGATATCCATAGTTCGTATTGTTCCATAATAAAAAATATAAAAAAAAAACTTACCCAATACTTCATTGCTAACAACAATATTGCAGCTGTACATCGGTGTGACAATACGCTGGGGTTGGTTTTGAAAAGCTCGACGACAACCTTCTTTTACAGCAGACATAATTTGTCCTGAAAGAAAAATATAATTAAAATCAATTGATGAAAACATTTTTAAGAAACATCTAGTAAATTCTAGCAATACCTGAAATGGGCCCAGTTAGTATATTTGATTCACTGCTCGTATCGAAAATCCATTCTTCAACAATGAAACAAACACCATGCATTGGTTCCTCACATAGAGGTCCAGCTAATGTTGCCAATTGATATCCATTTAAAAAAGAACTTTCTAGGTCACTTCGAATATCTTTTTGTTGATTTTCTTCAACAGAATCTGACTGATTGTTACTATTTCCACTTGTTGGTGAAATATCCCAAAAACTTTTATGATTAAAATCTGTTAAATTTAATAAAATATTTGTACCACATTTTTTTGGTCCAATACTCCATATTCGCTCGACAATATCGGGCTTATTAAATATAGCTGTTGTTAGGTCGGATTGTTTAAACTCATTAGCTAATGATTTTTGAAGTTCATCTAATACAATTTTATTTCGGTCCGATAAGCTCGCTTTCGATAATTGCGACAGCGATTTTAAAACACCAACACTTTCTTCAAGTAAATCGGTTATAGGTTTTGGTAGCGGAATAGCAAGTATTTTTAATCGACACAATTTGTTCGTTGTTTGTATAATAATACTTTTATCTGCACTTTTTTCATCAGCTAAAAATGAGAATTTTTTTTTTATTAAAAATCAGTTTATAATATCCGGTACTATAGATTCTCAACCACAACAATATTTAACGAAAAAAAAAAACCTATGAAGAAAATAAAAACACTTACCACTTGTAATGATTGCTTCATTAACCATATCGACAGTTGCTAGCGGCACAATAGTTTCGCGAAGTGGAACTATTGGTGATGAAACATTTAAAGAGCACTTCGAATATTGATTTTCAAGATCAAATATGCATCGTTCTAAGTGAACTTCCCCTAATGTAACTATGACATGTTCACCATTCTCTTGTACAATAACTTGAACACATGCATCTGCTTGATTTAGTAATTTTAGCCCTTTTACTAATTTTGGCATATCAATTGGATTTTTGGGTTCAACTGCTACCCGTAAAATTGGTGTCGCCATTAAAGTTAGATCACAAAATGATGGACAATAAATATTATTCGATAATGTTGCTGTTTTAAGTACATTTTTTTGAAGTCCTCCGATACCAGCAATATTTCCGGCAGGTACTTCATCTAATTCTTCTAATTCTTTACCCATTAAAAGATACAGATTTTCTATTGTAACTTCGCTCACATGAGGACTTTTCGTTGGATCCTCATGACTAAAATAAATATAATAATTGTTAATTTGATAAAAATTGACTTCTGACTTAGAAGAATTAACTTACTTGATTGAACTTGGATCATGTTTTGGAGTCAATGCAAAAATCTTTGATCCCTTTCGTAACGTTCCACTATAAACACGCGCAAAAGCAATAAATACTCCATCATCATCAATTTCTTCTGAATTATCTCGTGTTTCATCCTCCTTCAAAGCAACGGTATTAATAATTTCATGTTGGTCGGTAATCTTCATATCTGTTAATTTATTTTCTAGCTCGTGATTTCGCTGTTGCAGCCTTTGTCGGACTTGATCACGTTTACGCTCAATATCTTCCCTTGTAAGCTGTTTTGGTTTATTTTCTGGTAGTAAAGCACGATCCACCGAAACCATTTTGGATATAAACACAATTACATTGTCGCTATTTGAGTTTGAATTTTTAAATTCTTGTTTTAGTGCTTGTGTTTCTTTTGGTAGTGACTCAAAATCTTGATTCAATGAACACATTAAACGTGTTGCTTTCTCATCTGTTATCAAACCCGGATGCGGAATTGTACGAACTACCATTTCTAGAATAGTTCTTTCAATTGGTAACCATTGCGAAAATATTCCTTGAATTTGAACTTTTGGATCAGTTTGACGTAGATCTCTGGCATTTAATTTTACTCCCAGCTTCTCAGCAATAACTTAAATAATAAAAATACATTATTAGATCACGAAAATGGTAATATTAAATTCTAAGCTAAACCTGGTATTTTCTCCTTATCCTTTCGAATAGCTATAACATCATATAAATTCCAAATATTTTCCAAAATGAATTGTACAAACATTGGTTTTTTTGCTTTCTCTTGAGCTCCTTGAACATAAGATTTTTCTTTGGTGCTATAATAAAAATCACCCCACAGAACTTTTTCTAGTTGCGCTGCTGAAATACCTAACTTTTTCTCGTAAAGCAAGGCAAAATCGTAGACACGAAATGCCCAGCCATCAACGGCTGAGCAAAAAATCACATTTCCACTTTCAGGTGTAAAATATATATTCGAATCATCAGAATCTTCTAATGCAGAGACATAGTCATTCTAAAAGGGTTTGGTGCAATTAAAAAAATATTTGTACAGAAATATATTTTGAATAAAATTACTTTATCTGTTTGAACTTCTTTGGACATAACATCCGTGGCAAAGATATTGCCCATAACAGCATTTACTTGTTCTAAAATTTGATTAATATGCACATATGCATCTATGGGAGTTAACTGTTTTTCTAGTATTAATCTATCAATTTTATTTAAAACTAAAATCGGTTTTAAATTTTCCATGTAAGCTTGTTTTAAACATATTCTAGTTTGCGGACAAACTCCTTCAACAACATCAACCTGAACAAAAAAAAAACCCAACTTATTTAACAAAGTTTTTAAATTTTATTAGAAAGGAAACTTACCAAAACAATGGCACCATCACACAATCGAACAGCGGTCGATACTTCACTGGAAAAATCTACGTGTCCTGGTGAATCAATCAAATTAATAATATACTCATTGTCTAATAGTTGATCTCTAAACAATAATGAAATGCTGCTACTTTTCATGGTTATTCCTCGTTCTTGTTCGTCGGATCTGCTATCCATATATCGCAGTTTACCTGCCATACGTTGAGAAATAATACCTAGAATTTTTGAGTAAGGTCTCTAAATTTAATAATTTAATTATTGACAATATTTTTTAATGAAAATTCATACCATTGCTGGCAACAAGAGAATCGGCTAATGTTGTTTTGCCATGATCTACATGTGCTAAAATGCAAATATTTCTTACTGATTTTAAATCTTTTTGTAAATTAACCAATTTATCTTTCGGTATGACTGGCATTTTAATTGAATTTCACACAGACCAAATATTAAATAATTTCGACACAAAAATGTTATGATTGCGCAAAATAACGTAAATAATATAACACCACACTGCAACAGGTATAAATGTTTACTTGACAGTTAGTTGCATGCGGTAAATATTTTTGACATTGACATATACCGGCATTATATAGCCTACCGCACATGAAGTCCATTGTTTCATGAAGATGTTAAATAAAAACGGATACTTTTAAATGTGTATGTTAGATATAAATTATTAATTTTAAAATGTTATCACAACACGATTGAATTAAGAAAACTATTGTTTATACTTATTCCAACTTAAATATGTGTTTTTGTTGACTATAATTTTGATGTGAATTATAAAAGTTTTAAATGTCGGATAAAAATGTCTATCAACGAAAATTATTATTGTGTACGCAGCCAGCAAATATAATAAGTTGAGTTCAGTGGCCAAATACAATGTGTAAAAATGACATATAGATGATAATAGTAAATTGGTTTGCTGACGAAACTACCTTTCGTGTTCTTTGCCTTTATTGCATCAATTCATAGTTGTTTTGAAAATACCTAAAAGACACAATGGCAAATTTAACTCCAGAAAATAAAAAAGAATTAATCACAAGAAATCTTCAAGAATATCTTGGTGAAGAGAAACTGGTGTCTATATTAAAAGAACGTGATTTAAAAATCTATTGGGGCACAGCCACAACAGGTAAACCTCATGTAGCCTATTTTGTACCAATGTCCAAAATTGCGGACTTTCTTCGAGCCGGTTGTGAAGTGAGTATATCAATTTCTTTACTTTATTTTTTTTTAAATACATAAAATTAGCGACATCGAATTAAACTATATGTATTAAATTTGTTGTATTATTTTGTAGGTTACAATTCTTTTTGCTGATCTCCATGCATATCTTGATAACATGAAAGCACCATGGTCTTTACTAGAGTTACGAACAAAATATTATGAAGCTGCTATAAAATCTATGTTACGTTCGATTGGTGTACCAATTGATAAATTAAAGTATGCTTTTAATACTTAAAATAATTTGAAATATATGAATATGACCTTTGTTAAGAAAAGACTAATTTTAGGTTTGTGAAAGGAACTGATTATCAGTTGACGAAAGAATACACATTAGACGTGTATAGACTAACATCGGTTGTAACACAGCATGATGCAAGAAAAGCGGGAGCAGAAGTTGTTAAGCAAGTCGAATATCCGTTATTGTCTGGTTTACTATATCCTGGTCTTCAGGCGTTAGATGAAGAATATTTGAAAGTAGATGCACAATTTGGTGGTGTTGATCAAAGAAAAATTTTCACATTTTCTGAAAAATGTTTACCACAGTTGGGCTATGAGAAACGGATACATTTAATGAATCCAATGGGTGAGTGTCATAATAAATATAATATTTTATACTTATAATAATTGCAAACTAAATTTATTTATATTTTGCAGTTCCTGGTCTTGCCGGTGGGAAAATGTCTTCATCAGAGGATGATTCTAAAATTGATTTATTGGATACTCCAGCGATTCTGAAGAAGAAATTAAAGAAGGCCTTCTGTGAGCCAGGAAATATAACCGATAATGGTTTACTGTCATTTGTTAAACACGTTCTATTTTCTTTGTTCAAAGATGGTGAAGGTAAATTTAATAACAGTTTTTCTAAAACGTTTTCAAATGATTATGATTTTTGTGCTAGGTTTTTTGGTTAGTCGAAAACCGGAAAACGGAGGTGATGTTACATACAATACATATGAAAGCCTTGAAACAAGTTTTGCCAATCAAGAGCTCCATCCAGGCGATTTTAAAATATCTGTTGAAACCTATATTAACAAACTTTTGGAACCAATTAGAGCTGAGTTTAATACACCCGAATTAAAGTAAAAATTATTTATAAATTAATATTTATTAGTAAATAAATTATAAAAATATTTTTCAACAGAGCATTAAGTGAAAAAGCTTATCCGGCACCAAAAAAAGTTTTGGCGAACCAAAAGAATGCAGCTACTGAACCTGCTGACGATGGACCACATAGATTAGATATTAGAGTTGGTAAAATAGTAGAAGTTATGAAACATCCCGATGCTGATTCACTGTATGTTGAAAAAATCGATTTAGGGGAAACTGAACCAAGAACCGTTGTTAGTGGATTAGCGAAATTTGTGTCGTTGGATGAAATGCAAAATCGATCTGTAGCTGTTTTGTGTAACTTAAAACCAGCAAAAATGAGAGGAGTTGAATCTCAAGGAATGGTTCTTTGCACTTCCAAGTAATGTTCAATTTTTATCCTTATCATTTGTTAAAAAATATTAACTGATTTTCTTTGTCAATTTAGCGGTGATGCCACAGTAATTGAGCCCTTGAAAATTCCAGATGGTTCTAAACCAGGCGATAAGATCTCTGTTGAAGGCTATGAGGGTACACCAGATGCTCAATTGAATCCAAAAAAGAAGGTAAGGCTTTTTCTTTATTTGTCATGATGAAAAGGCAAGTGATAATACAGTTTCCTGTTGGTGTTATGTGTCTTACAGGTATGGGAAAAATTGCAGGCTGATTTGAAAACAAATGATGCCGGTGAGGCTACATGGAAAGGAAATTATCTGCTAACATCAAATGAACAAAAATTACTTAGCAGCCTGAAAAACTGCTCAATCAAATAAATAATTTTTCACGATATTAATTATAATTTGCATTTATCACATGGCAATAAAACAAACGATAAAAAACGATAAAACAAAAACATTTTTTTTTTGTATTTATTAATGGCATATTGTGTACGTATTGTTTGGTTCTCCAATAATTTTTTGTTTAAAAATGTGCTACTTTGATTTTAATAATATTCAAGAATGGAAAATGATTTATCTCAAAGTAGTAAGTACATCCTGTGCAAAAATGTTACTTCATTTTTTGATTTTACAGAACAAACACTTCAATTACTTATATTATTGAAGTAGGTGTGAAGATTTATAAAGTTGAATGCTCCCAAGATATATAGAATACAAAATACAGGATACGTTAGATATTTGATTAAGGTAAAAATTGATATTTGGTTTGGTTCTATTATAAATATTCTGATAAAGCAATCATGTAAAGCGGGATACACAATACTTAAATAAAAATTATTATACCTAATACGTATAAAATCATGAGAAATTATTGCAAAGTATGTAATATTAAAAACAACGGTGAAAAAAATATTGTTAAAAATCATAAATTTATTTTTTGAGGGATTGACTGACTTTTTCCCCAATTCAAAATACTGTCCTTTCCCCCCAAATCTAGACTGACTTTTCGCCTAACTATGTTTTTTGGGAGATAAGACAGTGAAATTGACTGACTTTGACCCCAATTCAAAATACTGTCCTTTCATCAAATCTAGACGGTGATTTTTTTTGGAGAATAAGTCAGTGACATTGACTGACTTTTCCCCCAAAATTTTTGGGCGACAATTCAGTCTCGATTTGGGGAAAAAGTCGTCGGGAGATAAGTCAGGCCACCGATCAAAATCAATTTTAACCACGTATTTATAAAATAATCATCCAAATATTCGAGGCTCAGCCAGCTCTGTGATAGCTAATTACGGCCCTGGAAATATGTGATGAAATAACTAATGATATTCTTCAAGCTGTCAGAAATATGATTTCGCAAGAAAGTACAAAAATCTGCGGTAGTATATTTCGTAGCTACTGAATACTGGGAATAAGCGAAAATATATTTTTAAAAGCTAAATTATCTATATGTGTTACGCATAGGTAATATATACTCAGTATATATCTGAATATGCATAATTATTAATTTTATTAACCAAATTTATTGGCTTTATATCGATAATATAATATTATGATGTCAAAAATTTACCACTGGATGATAATGAAATCAATTGATTTATATAAATAAAATTAATTATAATCAGATATTTCAAGAACGAGAAGTCAGCTGATTGATATACCGTTCGAAAGATAATAAAATTTTCCACAACTTTTATTACGACAACTTTTTTAATAGGTTACAGTAAAACCTCGAGAAATTGGTGCAAAGTAAAAAAAATGCATTTTTTTTTTGTTTTTTGACTTTGGACCTATTTGGCAGCCAACGCGTTAAGGTTGAGGATTAGGTTAAAACATTTTCTATTAGCCAACTCAATTCTCCGTTCAATGGTTGAAGTCTCTAGGTGGTCCTGATCAAAAGTTGAAGACATTTTCGTTAACCCTTGCAATTACAATATTTCACCCCCCAACGAACATTGAGGACGGGACAAACAAAAATTGTATTTTGAATGAACCTCTATCAGAAAAACCATGTGAATGTGAGAGCAAATATCATAGGTAATATAAACTGTGTATAGAAAGGCTGTGGCGGCAGCACTGTCTACGTGATTCAATATAAATTTTGCGTAGTCAACATGTTGACAGAAAAAAGTACATATAAATCCATATAAATTAGAACAAAAGCCAATTTTTTTCTGTCATGATGTACATGTTGACTGCAAAAAGTTGGCTTTTGTACTAAACTTTTACTTTTGAAGACTTTTGAGGTTATGCAAATAGTACTAAAACATAGAAATTCATATAAATTAGAACAAAAGCAAACTTTTTTCTGTCATGATGTTGATACTCAAACAGCGCCACCACAGCCTTTCTATACGCAGTATATACCCAAGCAACAAATTAGGTCGAGATCACGTAAATTCGACGTAAATTAGGTTGTCTACCCTATTTTCATTAGGTCGAGATTACCTAATATTTACGTCTAAGCGACGTAAATGGAGAACAATTCGAACGTCGAATTTACGTAAATAATAGGTAAATTAGGTCATTTTTCCCTATTTCTTATAACACATAATTCCTTGTTTAGGGCAGTTAGACGTCGAATCGACGTAAAATATACGTAATTGTTTCCTATTCTCGACCTATATTAGTTATACATACATTTTCTGTTGCTTTTTAACAACAATGTTTTATTTTCTTTCTCTTTTTATTATGTTTGTAATATGCATCATGAGCATATGAACAACCATTAGAAAAATGGTGATAGGAAATTAAATTATTTTACTTATTATGTATTATTATAATAGTTTGTAATTTAATTTTCCCATTCTGTATAAATGAAATTTAGGTGCAGACAATTGTCTATCTGCATAAATGAAAAATGTGTCAATTTAGAAAAAATTCAAAAACATTTATTTAAAAAAATACGACAATTTTTAGTTGTACAGAAGTTTGAAAGTAGACTCAAATGCTTAAAAAGTACGGTAATAACATGAAAACACACACTCAAACTTTATGATTTTAAAAACGATGGAAAACGAAAAAATTCAAAATAATTCGTTATAAGTAAGTAGGTACTAAATATTCTTAAATTAAAATAAATGATTCTAATATTTTTTCAATCGTTACGTTTATTTAACTCGAAGGATTTAAATGTTCGCTTCTCCCTCTGGTATTTTCACAAGAAAGATATGTCCCTTAGGCCAATAAAAAGAAAAAGAAAAAAAAAATAGTGAATTTCAAGACGGTTCAAAATATTAGCAGCTTTTGACACATAATAAGTACAATAAGTAGTTGCAATTGATTTGATAAAAATTATCTATTAATGAAAAATCACGTACATACATTTCTGCTTTATTATGGGATGCGGATTATTCGATTCAGTGGTTTTCATGTTAAAATTAAAATCTATCTTTTTAAGGATCTAGTTTTGTAAATAGACGAATTTGTATAGGTAACAATTTGTAATGGGAACGATTTGTATAGGGGACGAATATTCTGGAGACGAATATTCCGGAGACGAATAATCCGAGAACGAATATTTCGGGGACGAATCCATTCGTTATCTGCACATTTAAGAGATTTAAATCTAATAAATACTAGAATATAACGATAAGTCAGACCGAGACAACATAAATATGTTACCAATTCTTTGTACATATCATCAATCCATGCGTACTGAAATGAAATCTTTGCATTGGAGCACCATAAAGTCACATGTGAAAAATTCAGTAGTTTACAGCAACTAATTATCAGGCAAAATTTTAAAAGTTCCTGCATCATTTCATGCATTAGGACTGGATGGGTCCTAATGCGAGGGCGCTTATTTAAAATGATGTAATGTTTTATATAGATAATATTCATGAGAACACAAAAAGCAAAGAAATTGAAAACAAAAATATTTAAAACTTCAATATCATTTGCATTCCACACATACAACCAGAGGTGCGCACGCTTTGGATTTGTGCCGGGGGGGCATTTGCTAAAAAAAAATTTTTTTTTTTCTTTAGCCAGTA
>JAABKK020059195.1:0-34708 GCA_011634745.2 Catotricha subobsoleta
TGCAGCCTACAGACAACTTCAAGCACATTTAAAATGTAACATTTAATGTAGCATTTATTGATTTTGGATCCGTCCATTATAATGTCATATGAGGTTATTTACTCATTATCTTATTAAAGCATTACAGCACTTCATTTTTAACTCAATTCTTTTTTAAACAGTTAAAGGAAAATAAAAAATAACTTTGGCCTTTATTTATTTTCCATTTTTTACAATACTTTCTGTATTTTTAGTTTATAGCTAATGAGCAAATTTTGTACGGTTTTGTCTATCCTCGAACAGCGCCACCACAACCGTTCTATACAAAGTATGTACTACAAAGTAAAGACATAACATAAGTATGAGTATGTTTATTCGCGCACTTAAAATCGTTTTAAATTTAAAGTCGATTTACACTTTTGAAACGTTTATGCGCTCCAATGTAAAAGAACTTTAAATGTAACACAACTTTAAAATAATGAGGTGTTTATGCGCGCCTCATGTGCTTAACTACAAAATCGTTAAATTGCTTGTTATAAAAATCAATAAATAATTTATTAATATTAATAACAGTCAATTTTATTATTGATAAGAAATTATAAAATTAAACATAAACAAAAAGTTTTGGAAAAAATTCTACATGAAAATGTTAAATGAATATTTAAAGTCGCTTTAAATATAAAGTGGGTCGTTTATGCTGTTCAATTCGTTTAAAGTCACTTTGAATTTTAAAGTGGGCAAATTTAAAGTGGTTTTTCATGTCGATTTATATTTTTATTCGCATCATTTTAAAGTCGGTTTAAAAGAGTGTTTATGCGCGCATTTCGTAAAAATTTAAATCAACTTTAAATTTAAACCGACCTTAAATATGCGCTCATAAACTTAGTCTATTGATCGTGTGCATTTGTGTCAAAAAAACTTATCGAAACTTTTGTTGGGCGGATAGACTTATTTGAGCTGTCAGAATTTCTTTTGTTAATTCATTTACATTCATTTTTGTTCATTCTCATTTGGGGTAAAACAACAATTATTTTGTATTTAAAAGTGACTTCCCAAACGCAAAATTGAAAATATTTCGAATTAAAATGAATATAAGAGAATATAAAAACATAATTTTATATTATATATATTTGAAAAAAATAATATCACTAAAATACTAAACTTAAGTTAATCTTGTTTAACCCCAAATGAGAAAGTGAGGCTAAATAATATTTAACGAACTGATCGATCAAATAAGTCTATTGACATTTAACTCCAGTACAAACTAAATGTCAAACTCGTTTTAAATGACATAAGAACAATGAAATTAAACGTCAATACGCCCAACGAATATCGTTAAGTTTGGTTTGCACATGATCTATGATAACCATAGGTAATACATAATTCGTATTGAACGGCTGTGGTGGCGCTATTGTATACAAATTTTGCGTGCACATTGAAATTCCATGACAGCAATTATTCATTACTCTATTAATGTATTATACAGCTGTACTTTTGCCTCAATTTTTTTCTAATCAGTTAAAAAACTATAAATAATTACTTTTGCCATTATTTTTTTTCTTCTTTTCATTACATTTTTCTTTATTTTCCATTTAAAGGTAGTGAGTAAATACTGTCATGACCAAATTTTGTATGTGATGTATATTACATGAACCGCCACCACAACCGTTCTAAACGAAGTATGTATTACCTATGATTTTTACATACAAAACAGCAAGAGTTGTTATCGTACTTGGTACAAATATGTCTATACTTTGATGTTCTACCTATGATCGAATTACAGAAAGATCAGGCGTATTATATGGCATGCCATCTTGCAGAATGCTTGAACATCAATTAGATTAACTCTAAGGTAAAAGTCACCAGAATAATAATGATAAGAAACTAATTTAAGTAAATAGATTTTGATGAATGTCATGATCATGCGATCAAATACGTGCAACAACAAATACATAGAATCTGAACGCGATATACGATATTCGACTTCAAAGATATTCAGATATGACAACTTCATTCCAAATGTGAGATCACTTGTATTGTATAATAATCTCATAATATAAGAAAGATAAAATTTATTTTAATTTATTTATACAAATTGTGAGTTTGTTCTTTTCATTTAATTTTTGTTTTTTTTTTTACATCTATTTCATTTGTTTGCTGTTTTTGTTATTCTTCTTATTTGTTATTTTTTTTATAGTGTTCTTAAAGAATTGATTAAATAAATGCTACTAAAGATGTTCTCATATAGAGCAAAAATTTGTACGAGAAGCACATATATAGAAATTTTGTTTTAATTTTAGAGTAATCGATATACTTACCTAAGAAATTAACTATAACCATAATATTGACAATCAATAAATATTGATTTAATTAACATTTAAAAGAAACTGTAAATCCACAGCAGTGCTAATACCCTGAATTCTAAATTATCTATATGTAGTTGTATTGTCAAATTTGAAAAAAAAAATTAGTAGAGATCGTGATATGGTTTTCAATCGTCATCATTGTTGATATTGCTATTGTAGTGGTTTCAAATCCCATTATGTATGTTATCACAAATTGATAAAATGTTTATATTTTTTGCCATCACTCAACTGCAATAGTCTATTTCAATTCTCTATGTACAAATCGCTTCATACAATTCATAATAATTTATAGTCTGCAATGATAGCTACGCCATCCTATATTACTTATAAGGATGCACATAGTATTTTTATTTCATTCAAAATATTTTTGCAGCATATAAATTATTATGAATTGTATGAAATGTTTTAGAGAACTGTAAATAGTTAATAGACTATTGCAGTTGCTAAATTTCATAATTACGATAAATATTGGAAATGACATGAGAGCCAATTTAATTACGATTTTTGGATTATTCTAAGTAAATTTATTTAAATAAATAAATTAATACATAATACTTTACAAGTTATAGTGTGAGAGTGTTAACAGATTAAAATGGTATTAATCTGATATTTTTACATTATTTGGCGTATAGGTAGCAGCAAAGATATAAGTGGAATGTTTTAATAATTAATAAGAAAAATCTTTTAAAACTATGTACCTAACAAAGTATCCAACGTTCGTATTAAAGATAAAAGTGAATTGAATATTTTGTAAATGAAATTTAAAATAATATGGAGTTTATTCTGAATAAGTTTAAAGTTAATGAATAATTAATAGTTCAAAGATTAAGAATATATTATTAAGCGAAAAAACGCTGATCAATTTATAAATTAGATGGAGCGTAAAAGATCAGTCAGGCGACGTCAAAAACCACCATTGACTCAACGTGCGAAAGATCATTGCAGAACATTTACAGCATTCATGTTCAGTAATGTTGGAATTATAATTCTCGTCGTACTTTATATGATCGGAGGTAAAATTAATAATAATCATATTTCAAACTTCAGTCACTTAAAAAAATAATATGCTATAGATACTCCGCCACAGTATGATCAGAATGATTGGATAACATTTTTGTGTTCTTAATATTTTTTTTTTTTTATGTACACATAATAATTTTAGTTTGAAACAGTCAAGTTTAAGTAAGCACATATTTTGCAATCATAATTTTTTTTTATGTGAAACTAATAAAAATTCAACATCTTGAAACAATAGTCGGCAAAATAAACTTTCTCTAACTCGATCGAGTGTTCCAATCATTCTGAGACATACATATGTGTTGTTTCGCACCGCTTATTTAAAACTATACAATATCTTCAAGATATTAATTTATTAACCGCTATAAAAATAAATATAGAGCAAAAAAAAAAATAAATAAATAAAAGACATCAACAAAATAATATATTACACTTAATTAAAGCCTACGCAATAAAAAATTTCATACACATTTTTTGTTAGAATTATGACAGATTAATATCTTTTGAACTGAATAAAAATTCGGTTGTTCAAAGTGACTCGTGTAATTAATTATATCGATTAATATGCTTTTCTTTTTGTATGTATGTTTTAATATTTTCAATCATAAATTTTAAAATGAAAAATAAAAATAAAATATACTTATATAAATAGGTGCATCAATGTTCAAGGGAATTGAAGGTGATGAAGCTAAAGAACGATTTGCGGAAATGTCGAGAACACGTAAACTATTATCTACACAATTATGGAATTTATCATGCTGTGAATTAAATGGTTTAAATCGTTCGGTATATATGTTGGAGTACGTATAATGTTAATAATGTTTTTAGGATATTGAAATTTTAACAAAGGATGTTTTTTAAATAGGTAGATCCTAGCAAGCATAGCATGTGTAGGGTATATATCGATACATGATATTTTTTACGTATCTTTAAGACGCGATACTAAATTTCTGATACTAATATCTTTATTGACACATAGCAGAGACATTTCTAATATATAAATATGTCTAAAATATAAAACACGCGTTAGGATAATCCTCCTATAGGATAACAACATTAAGTGAGCGCACTAGAGAATACACAGAGAAATCTTTCAAAACCGACCCCCACATATTTTTGAAGAAGCAACTTTTCCAAAAACAATGTCACCTCCTCGGACACCTCAATAAAAAGTAATAGTGTAAAAAAAAAAATTTGATATTTTATTATGGGAGTAGGGGAGTACATACTTTGCTTGCTGGAATTGTATATTGAAATTAATATTCAATACGAATCGGATATAAACTATTTCAATCCTAAAATATTTCAAGAAGTTTTTATAGATAAATTAAAAAAGATTTAAAAATGACATAAGAACTTAGTGCTTATTAGTTTTTTCCTTATGAAAAGCAAAGAAGAAATATATATTAATTGTACTATCTAAACTTTCGAAACGTTGTCAAATACCATTTATACAAATAAAACATTTATTTTAAGAAATTTTTCTCTAAATATTCAATATCATTTCGTCTTAAAAACATAATCATAAACAATGAAAATTGCACAATAAGGCATCCATTTTCAAATTTAAGAAGAAAAAAATAACACATTCTTGTCAAATTTCTAAAGGAATGATTTATTATTTAAAAGATTTGGATTATAAATTATAGTTATTTAACATAATATAATGCGTATATACTAATTGAATAATATTAACGATATACTAATTAATACTAAGAATTATTAATTGTATTTTATTAGGATAGATAAGAAAATCCATGATTATCAACAGACGATTGTTAAAGCTGGACATAGTGGATGGACCGGTGGTAGTTCATTAGCTGAAAGTCATAAGCAATGGACTTTTTCAGGAGCGTTTTTATATTCATTAACAGTAATCACAACAATCGGTTTGTTTCGTTAAAATACAATCTAAGATTATTTCAAAACTAAGTAATGATTTAATTACAGGCTATGGTAATATTACACCGCGCACTCCATGGGGAAAAGTAGCAACTATATTCTATGCAATTATTGGAATGCCATTGTTTTTACTTTATCTTTCGAATATAGGTGAGTTAAGCTAAAAACTGAAATATTTAAGTTTTCTATAAATATTGTGATATTTATTTTATAACATTCATGATTTGTCTAGGCGATATTCTTGCAAGATCATTTAAATGGATTTATGCAAAAGTGTTCCTGTGCCGTATATGTCCAGGTGTTTCTAAACGAAGAGCAATACGAAAACGCCGAAAAGTTCGTGCATTAGAAATGAATAGAGATGACGTTGATGTATATTTATTTGATTTATATTTTATTTTTATGAGTAATGCAATAATATTTTCTTTCACTTTCATATCTTCAAATTCATTAGGAAGATTTATATTTAGAAGATGATGTTGAAACAACGTCTTCTTCTACTACTACTAAATCACAGGAAGAAACTGACAATATTGATGATGGTGATACATCACAGGAAACGGAAGATGATACTAGCTCAGTTACTGTTCCTATATCAATATGTTTACTGATAATGATTGGGTAAAAAAATTAATTTCACTCAACAATAAAAAGATGTTTGTCATACCATTTATATAAATTTAGATATATATTTATTGGAGCTACAATATTTGGCGGATGGGAAGAATGGGAAATATTAGATGGATGCTATTTTTGTTTTATATCGCTAAGTAGTATTGGGTTTGGTGATATTGTTCCTGGTGATAAAGTAAATAATGCCTAAAGTTTTTGTACAATAGAATTAATAATTTCTTGGGAAAAAAAATCATGCGCGTTGATATTTCGTTCATACATGACCTAAATTTTCATTTGTTGTCACATTGAGAAATTGTATATATCTATTCTTACCACTCTTTCATGCCCAACATTTCCAAGAAATTATTATTTCAGTTGTAGTTGTTTAGAGTTTTTGAATAAATTATATTTCTCCTTACAGATAATGCAATTTACAAAAGGAAACACAAGTGGTCTTGATATCCGATTCATATTTTGTGCTATTTATCTTTTATTGGGAATGGCGTTGATTGCTATGTGTTTTAATTTAATGCAGGTATTTAAATAACGTTTTGGTAGAATCCTGTATTAATAATTGGTTGTACGATTTTAACAATTACGGCAATGTGCTATCACTTTTTACTTGCAGGAACAAGTTATCCACAATATGAGATCATTTAAACGAGGAATTCGCAGATGTTTTCGTTGCGATAGATGCAATTGCTTTAATTAATGGCTTACCATTTATATGAGAAGCATTAGAGACATGAATTTGCAACATACTATTTCCGTAGCAACAATCCATAGTCTACTATTTTGTGCCGCTGTTCAATAAAATCTATACTAACATTTTCAAGAAGTGTCAAGAAGTGTATATAAGCTTTTATGATATAATCATAAAAGTTTTTCGCGGTAAGAAAAATACTGTAGTAATTATAATGCTACGGACACACGAGGGAGATAGACTGGATTAACGAATGTGCTTTAAGCGAAACTAATTTTATTTAGTTTTATTACTTTCAGGGGCAAGTAAGGATTATTTACGTTTATTGACATCAAATAAATCTTATTTGACCAAAATTAATAAAATTTGGTCATTTATTTCGCTTCAACTATATTCGTTAATCCGGATAATCTCACACGTGTTTTCGTACCTTAATGGTGACGCTCAATAGATGGAATAATATTTGCATGGTATGAAAGTATCTGCATTCAAGTATCTGCGATGTTAAGAACAAGAATTTAACTATTAACAATAATTAATAATAATTCAATTCGAAGAATATTGAGGACAATAGTAAACAAAGTAATAATAAATAAGACTTAAATGCAAAACTGAAAAAAAACACTACAACTTTAAAGAGCCAACCAATTGTAAATTTATTTAGCCAAAATTAAATGAAACCCATCCCAATAATAAAAATTTTGCGTTTTAGTTGAATTAATAAATTATTAATTAAAAATAAATAATAAATCTTTGAATACTTACATCAGTCTCAAAGTCATAATTAATGATTTAAAATGCAAGTTTTATAGATATTACTTACGAATGTATTGTATTTTTCTGCACTACATATGCGAATCATAGGATCATACTTTTTTCTTTTTCTTTGTAATAACTCAACAAGTTGTATGCTTTATAATGTTGACATATATGCGATTAAATCAAAAAATGATACCCTGTAGAGTTATTTACGAGAGGAAGTGTCTGTTCGTAGCATAATATCATAGAAAAGAGGAAAGTAAGCAGGTCACTTTTTCTTATTAGAAGAAGTAGCTTGGTGGGAATAAATACTATATAAGATAAAGTTGAAAGAATATACAAAGATAAATAATAAATATGTATCATAGTTAATTGTCTTGAAAATCATTTGAAACTGTGAAATGAAATTTACATCACTGGTTTAAATTGTACGAAAAATCTTTCGCCAATTTATATAGAAAAAAAATGAGTAAGATTTGGAGTTTTTGGTATATGGTTTTTTGAAAATAGTGTGAGCAAAAGTTAAATTTCTTCATCCATTCGGTGAGCCAACCACAATATAGTTGTTGTTTTATTTTTTTTTAGACTTTGTAAGTCAGTACCTATATCAAATAATATTTTATTTTTTGCCTATACATTCCTTAAGCACAAATTGTTTTTGTAAGGTAGATGTCCTTACTTTTTTTAGTCATTTTATTTTTAAAATAGGTGATTTTTTTAGACTAATCGGTGAAAGGGTGAAGGGGGAAAAAAATTCGGTCTGTCAAGCGAATTTTTCAATTTTACGAAAAACAAATTTTCATGTTCTATGCCAAAGTGCACTATTATTGTTCATATTTCCCTAACTACACTCGACCAGTTACTTGCGTCACTGTGAAATCGTTAAGGGGTTTTATCAGATTTATTAATATTAATTTATTATAACAAATAGAAAGTAGATTTATTAATTATAGCAATAGCACAATATCAATTAACATACGAATAGCATTTAAATATAATTATTGTATATTTTTTTTTGTATAAATAGATTGGAAATTATATTAGATTAGTTACATTTTGAATTCCTTAGAGCAGTCTTAATTTCATTCAGTAACATTGAACCAACTACCATTTTTTCGCAATTGACCGTAACAAGAATGTTCTTATTATCCTCTTGTTCAATGGTAATAAGCACTAAGCTCTTAGACGACATTGTTTGTCCAGCAAAATACATAACAAGTTCATTATTTGCAGTGGTTTGATCGAGTATGGTAACCGCAGCAACGTTAGCAATTTCAAATATTTTTAAACGAAGTGCTGCTAATGAAGCAAATTTTGTTTCAATTTTAGCACTATGCTCATTCATGCCACGTAATTGAGATTGCTCTTCTTTAAATACTTTGTCAGACATAGCAATTGAACGTATTAATTCACCAACACTAGATTTTAATGATACTTTGGCATTACCAGCATTTGATTGTATTTCAAAATTTATTGATTGTGTTGAATCATTAAAATCGATGCCAAGAATATTTTGAACACTTTGGCCTACAGTTAATGTACTAATTGTTGGGAATTCATTGAATTCCATGCCAGATGGAAGTGATTTTTGAGATATATGAATTTTTTCTAAATCAATGTGTGCGTCATTTTTAAATGTTAGTTCAACTGAAACCATTTTTGCAGAATATAAATGTGGTGCACGCGTGAATCGATACATTATTTGCAGACCATGTCCATTTGTTTTATTTAGTAGTTCATGTGCGTTGACTGGAATGTAACTCGGGCCAACTAATTCAAAACGATTTGAAGTAATTGCAGCATTAGAAATGGAGTTAAAACCACCAAGGGGTGTTAGGAAGCCGCCAAGAGACGGTGTCATAATTGGGCCACTTGATGCAATATCGTCTAAATCTAAGAGTAAATCTAAATTACTACGCTCTGCTGATGGTTTATTATTGGTGATAACAACTGATTCCATTTTATTTGCTAAATTCTTTGCTTTTTGGAAATTTTTTGTTGTGTCATTAGATTCTTCTTCAGAAGAACTTGATGGCTCATCGTCATCACTACTCGACGAGTCTTCATCAGAATCACTGGTGTCGTCATCACTATCATTTTCTTCTGAACTTTCGCCTTTATGTGTCAATTTTTTCACAACTTCACCACTTTCTGTACTTTCCTCCTCATCCTCATTATCATCATCTTCACTTTCACTCTCGCTGTCGTCATCTTCTGAAGAATATTCTGAAGAGCTTTTATCACTATCCGAATAAAACGATTTCGGTTTTTTTCCGGGTTTCAAAGCTGATTTAATTTTATCATTACGAGATGATCCAATAGCGGTATGTTCAATTGGTTCCGATGAAATTTCATTTGACAAACTCACTTCAACATGTCGCACTGTTGAATCAGGAGCAATTTCTGGAAACATCGGCAAGTCATGATATCCATTAGCCCGTATATTTAAATAATGTGACAAAGACCCCAACTGAAATTCTTCACGTCCATGATATTTGCTTTCAAGCAATGGTGCTGGTTTTGAAGCTAAGAAAATTTTTCGTGCATTTTTTGACAAGATTGTTTCCTTTCCGCTTGCAGGAAAAATAAATTGTTTTAGAAATCGGGCTCGATCGCGAATATCATAATTTTGATCATATCTTGCTAAATTGAAAACATATTGACATAAAAGTTCAGTTTGTAATGCATTGGTTAGATAGAGCTTAACAGCCAGATTCAGTATTTGCAATTTCACAATGTCCTCCTGCAAAAAAAGGGAGAGAAAAGTAATTGTAAATAAATAGTAATTATAAATAACAGTTATATAAACAACAATATTAACCTCGTCTATAAATGATTTTGCCATTTTACGTAAAACATCTGGAGCAATATTTGGAACTTTTTCACTATATTCTCCAATCAACCATAAAATTGATGCACGAGCAGCTGGCACTGTTATAAAATCGATTAGTTTTGCCATTTGTGAAATAATTTCAAAATGATCAGCAGCTTGAGTTTGTAGAAGATTTTTAATAACTACAACACTTTCAGCCACCACATATTCTGTTAAAACATAAATGTAATTTTATAAAATCAATTATTTTTTCTTTTTAATTAACCATCATTCAATAACAAAATCAATGATTTTACCGTCTCGGTTTGATAGCAAATGCACCAGTCCACTTAAGCATGTTTCCGTCACTTCTTTAATCGAAGCTGCACATCTCCCTATCGCTTGAATGGTAGCAGCAACAAAATTTTTGTCATTGCTGCTAATATACGTTTGAAATTCACGTAAAATAATTGGAATTGTTGCTGCTGTTGCTAAATTCGTCAAAATTTCTAATTTCAATAGTTTAATGTGTGTCGCATCACTGGTACGAACAAAAAAAGATTTTAAATATGTTTCAAAAATAGATTTACGTTGGGTTGACATCGATGCAATACAAGTGAGCACAACACTTTGTACCTCCTTGTGACTACGTAGCAACCGAATTAGTGCTTTTGCAACGATTCCTACTTCATTGCGTGGAGCAACATGATGATAGAGTTGTGCAACAATCATAACAACTGATGCATTACGACTTTGGAGCAAAGGTTTGGTTTGGCGTAATAGAAGGCGATGATCGATATCCAATGTGTAAGATGATGATGTAGTTTTTCGTGGTGATTGACTTGTTTTCTTGTTTATTTTATTATCGTCATCTTCATCATCGTCATCTGAATCTGATGACGATGTTTCGTCATAAAATGGACGCGTGGTCTGATCTTCATTATCATTTGCCCCAATAAAGTTATCATCACAATTCGGATCGGTAAATTGCGTTCGAGCATATCTAGTCAGCATATTTATAATAATAACTTGACCCCATTCGTCAACATCAACCATTAAGTTGCACAATTTTCGATAGTTTTTATGAATTAAATCAACACGTTCGGGGCAAACCTCTTCGAATGCCATTACAGCAGAACCAACCACAAGTGTTGTACGATCTGATAATAATTTCTCAATAACTGTAATTAATTCATCTTTTTGTTCAGCATCTAAATTATACAGTTTTGGAATTGCGTGTGCAGCCGTTTTTCTTACATACGGACTCATATCTGACGCTGAATCACGTATCGCCAACATAACAATTGGTACTATCATTGAAACACGTATACTTGATAGGACACGCAAAGCACTAGCACGAATCAATTGATTTGGATCTTTTAATGCTCGTTGAAATGTTGATATTGATAGCAGTGCTAAATCTTGTTGTTCTTCTGCATAGCGCACTAAATATACGTAAACCAGCTTTTTTACTTCAATATTTTTGGAAACTACATTTTTTACAACAGCCGGAAATAAATCAGATGCATCACGTCCCTGAATATTTTGGTGATAAAGTCAATATAAACATTAAATCAAGTAAATTTAAAAATATGTATACCTTAGCCACCATTCCGATTATTCGTTTCATAGCCTCTAATTTAAGATGATCTTTGTTGCTGTCCAACATTTGTTTTAAATCATCATGTCTAAAAATTTCACATAATATGACAAATATGTATTTGATTAATTTAAATTAATTAAATTATATTCAATTAGTGTTATGAACACCCACTTTTTATAATCGGCATGAAAGAAACCGCCTGATGCTGGATCACTTGCAAATTCAACATCTAATCCAGCCGATGGACGTTCATTACTATACGACGACGTTGAATTATTTGAACTTTGTAGGGCACCCCCTGCACCAATTGTTGATCCGCCCAACATTTTAATACTATCGATTGAATATATTTTGTTGATTTTATTGTTATGTATTACTTAAGAATTGCGTTGAAATTTCTTCAACTTAATTTTTTTTTTTAAATGATAAATTTTATAATTTAATTATATAAAATAGAACTATTTAAACAGAATTCTCAATTCTACTTTCTTTTTTTAAACAGAAAAGAAACTATTAATAATCAACTAAAGAGCGACTATTGGTTTTACTGCTAACGTTTGCTATAATGCGGTTTGACATTTCAGTTTCATTTTTGTTGACAGACAGCGGTTATTGTTGCCGTATTTATATTTTATTAAAGTAAGAGACGCTACGACAGTCTAAAAATTTTATATAAATACATAACTATGTGGAAAATATACAAATATGCGATGGCTTTCAATATTGGTTTGCTTCCAAATTAAACGAAATTAAATTGCGATGCGGGTTAGTCAGCAAACCAGACATAAATATATTCATATTTTTTGAAGATTTTTTTTTTGAGAGTTCATAAGCATAGCTTCCGTTCTTGAAAAATAATTAGACAAATACTCTAAATAAATAAATTTAAATCGTTTAAGACTCTTTTATATGATTCATCAATATTTTCGGTAACCAATCGTGCATGCAAATATGAAAAGAGAATGGAGACTGCTGAATTCATTGCGTTAGTTTTTTGAAACCAAATATTTGTTTAAATGATTTTTTATTTAAATCACGTATTTGTATATATATAATATGTACTTATAGGGCATTGGCTTTCTAAAGTAACGAAATAATTATGTTAGAACTAATTGTCCTGCAAAATATGGCGGCCCCAATAAACTTCAAAATTAGTTTCATTCGCTTAACACAGAATACATTTAATTAAATACAATTTATTGTTAACATACGTTGACATATTGCTGTTCGTTTGCTTTAGATGGTGGTTAAATATTACAGAGCGTCTATGGTGTTCCTTTAATTTTATTTTTGGATATAACCTTCTTAAATCTGTTGCATCTGAAAGAATTTCTTTAACACGCAGTAACTAAGTACTTAAATATCAAGACGTGACATCATTCATTTGAATGTTTCTCTTTTAATGTCACTATAAAGTACAATTAATTTAAAACTATTAGCAATTTTTTTAATTAATTTTCGAACAAAACTATTACTTAAATATTAGAAATATATAATTTTTATGAAACTACGAACTGACTAATGTAACAAATTGATTGAAATGATACGGTAAAATCTAGTACAAAAATGAATCCGTATCTTATCAGCACTTTATTACTTTCTATTCAGAGATATCGCCCCACTTCAAGCAAAACCGAAGCAATATTTTGTTCGGCCGGTTGATTGTTTTGAGTATTTTGTAATTGTTATCTATATTTGTGCAAGATAGGAGCCGTGCGTGTTTAATTCTGTATTGCTAAATATCGAATAATAAGAGTTTAAACTTACATTCAGTGTACTTTTAGAACCAAAACAATTGTTTATTATTTGTCATTGAATTGCATTTAAATTAAGTATAGCCAAAAATGTTGCGTACATCATCATTATTACGATTAACATCTTGTGGCTCGATTTTAAAGAGATTACAATCATCTGCCATACCTTCACCGCAAACCACACCGGATATTTTGTATACTGGAGTAAGTGTCGATTTTAATTTGATTATATAAAGAAATAAATAAACAAGAAAACAAATTATCTAAAATATAAATCCACTGTTATTGAGCATTTTGTGAAAATTGTTGACCTTCATCTATAATTATAACAGCACATTTAAAGGAAAACAGCTATTAAACATTTTGAAAAAAAAAAACAGCGAATTGATTGTACAATGTGTAAATTAAATTATACCTGCGTACTCTGTTATATTCCAAATTCTATCGAAACGGATTTAGAATTAAATTTCTTTTGCCAGAGTCTTATCATTAAGCATTTGTAGACACTCTTATCTCATATATAAATACTTTGTTATTTATTTTAAGCATTATCTTAAACCATTGATTGAAATTTTCAAGAAACTATGTATTCAATTACAAATAAAGAAAACATCCAATCAACATAATAACCATTAGGGTGGGTTTTTTTTTCTTTCAAAGTTTCTTATATTACGTTACATAATTGCAGATATAATGCAAGTTTTAATTCCAAAAGTGCACAAAAAAAACCAAATTGTTATTATTTGATTTTTTTCACAAAAATCTTTAAAATTAAATTAATAAAAGATTTCTTGATGGCAAATTAAACGCAGTTAAATGATATATGACAACTAATGAGAAACTTTGAGGAACTAAACTAGTTTCGTGTTTTGAATTGTAGCTGATTGCAGTAGAAAGTAGAAATCTTATACGTAAGAGATTTTTATATAAAAACTTCATCTGAGTTTATTGCTTGCTTTGCGTTACATATTATTGTTTTATTACCAATTTATTTGAATGTGTTAAAACTATAATCTAAAGTTGATTTTAATTAATCTTACTTTATTCACTGTTTTAGATTTTCATAAATAATGAGTGGCATAAAAGTAAACATGGTAAAAACTTTCCCACCATTAATCCAGCTACTGGTGAAGTAATTGCTGAAATCCAAGAGTCTGGTCAAAAAGATGTTGATATTGCGGTGGCAGCAGCACGAAAAGCATTCCAGTAAGTTCAAAATTGTTCTAGTCACAAAAATCATTTACAAAATTTCATTCAAAACGATTTGATTTTATATGAAATCTACATTAAATACCAATTTTCTTGTTTTGCAATAATCACAAAATCTTAAAATTGAAACAAACTTCATATCAAGAATATATTGAATGGTATTTATTTTCAAAATTGTTATAAATTTACAAGCTGTGAGCCAGGTGTTAAATATATCACGAAATTAACATCGTCAAGAATTTTATAGTTCCATTTTGGACAATTGAGTGGATCATGCATTAAATAACGAAGACTGTTGTTATAAATTTTCGTCATAACTTCTTTTACGTTTTCAATCTCAGCTGCCTCAGAAAGTTGCCGGAAATAGTTATTCTAGAAAATTTACACAAAAACAATAATGACACATAGAAAAGATAAAATTCATTAAAGTAGAAATAGTCACCTGTTCATTACCCAACATATGAGCGTGACGTTTTTTGTAACCCCTCTTCCATCGTTTTTGCATTTCACATTCCGTATCTTTAATCATTTCTTCTTTCGTAAGTGGTACTTTATCACCACTTAAATATTTCATACAAAAACGAACCTTTTTGAACCAAACAAACTGAATTAATTATTGTGCTTACTATAAATGCCAATGAAATTTACACTAACTTGAATATCAAACATTTGAGTTGTGCATACAAAAAATGGTAAACCAATTATTGCCATTGTTGGATTATTGATATTAATACAATGTTTATATAATGGCTGAACAAAATTTTCATCAACGTGAATACCACAATCGTTGGTTAGAAATGGAAATGTGTATTTATATCCTGAAAATTAATACAGATAAATTAAAAGAACGTAACTTCATTCGATTGATTGAATAGCATTACTTACCAGTACAGTAAACAATAGCTGAAACTGTTTGGTGAGTTCCATCAATAAACTCAACGCTAGTTTCGGTTAAATGCTTCACATCATTTTGCCAGAAAACATTTTTTTGAAATATTCTAAGCGTTTTCTTATGTTTAATATTTGGCTTAATTTGTTTACGATGTTGGCTAAATGTGACACGTTTTGCTGTTTTAGATATTTCACAAACTAAATCCATTCCACTAGGACCAGAACCAATAACCAAAACTTCTTTGTCTATCAAAACGTAATATAAGCGAAATATTATCTGAATCTTATGGTTTTCGAGCAAAACATAATACCTTCAAATATCTCGGCACATCGATAATCGTGGCTATGTATTTGAAGTCCTTTAAATAAATTCTGTTCATAATAGTCAGGAAAAGATGGTGTGTGCCTATGTCCATTGCATATAAAAATTGCGTCATAAATTTGCTTTTCTATGACATCATTAGGAAGAAATTTAACCGTGACCTTAAAATACTTTGATTAAAAGAGTTCCCATTATAAATATTATCCCAAAACAAACCTCCCATTGCGAATTTCCTACTGGTGTCACACGGAGAACATAATGAAGAAACTTTATGACGTCACCTTAAACTTATTTGCATAACTAACGATAAAATCAAGCACCTCCTTAGGTGAAATATATGATTCAATTGTATCAGGATATGAAAAATCGGGAAATCCAATTATTTCTTTTGGAAGATCTGTTCTAAAGAAAAAAGAAAGTTTATAAAATAAAAAAAAAAACAATGTCATTTTTTTTTGTTCTTTTACTTAAGCCCAGGATATATACTCGTATGAATGTCTAAACCAAAATGATCGACAACAGCTTTATCAGGATAGTTCCAATTACCTCCAATTTTTGATGTTTGTTCATAAACTGTAACATCAAAACCATTTTGTAGTGCATATTTGGCTGAGCATAATCCGGCTATACCAGCACCAATAACAGCCACTTTCAATTTGGTCATTTTTTTTTTACAAATACTATCTGAAACGTAAAGCTATTGAATATAAAATAATTAGAATTCTAAATAGTATTTCAACATTGTTAAAAAGATGTTTTCGGTAATATTTTTTACACAAGATTTAACGTTCTAACAACAAATAATTTAAATTTTTAAATATTGCATATATTTCTAACCGTAACCGATTCTATAAATAATAATAATAATAATAAATTGGTAATAATGTGCCGGTAATGGCGTGGTTACGTCATTCGCATTACGTGTAAGCATCCCTGACCTGTACAATGTTTTGTACTATATACAACAATGTGTTCAATTCATATTTCAACAAAAATCAAACAATTTTTCTAAAATTTAATTTTTTTATTGGCAAGATTTCATATAATTCGTAATTTGTACTTATGTAAAATTTAGTAACTTTATATTGTCGGTGGGATAATTATAAATCAATTTCAAGAATATTTATACTCTTTTTTTTAACATTCAATAGCTTTTTTAACTATATACTTACCTATAATTCTTTCTCTATGTCAAAACAATTAACACGCAATTCAGTAGTTTTATATTATCCCGCAAAAGAAAACGAAATTTTAAAATATATTTTTTAAGTACTTAATTATTAAATGAAAAAATTGTTATTGTTTTCAAATAATCTTTAATCTATTCTGTTTTCTACTCTCTGTCAAATTAGAATTTTTTGGCTGTCAACTAATATATGCATAATCAAAACGAATATGAATTTTGTTCCGTATGGATGTGTGTGCATATATATGTATTGGTCATTAGTTTAAGTTCACAAAATACGATGAAATTTGTATTTGGAGTCTTATCAAAATTTGTTTTTCTTTCATTATTATTCTAATGTTTTTTTTTTTTTTATATGCAAATATTTATTTGAATATTTATTTATTTATTCATAACAATTCAAAAAGTTTACATTGTAGATAATTTCCAGTAGATTTTCGATTATTTAGCAAAACTGCTACATCATCCTACTTATCAATTAAATGTGTATTGCGATTTAAAATATTTTATTAATTGCACAATAATGGAATTAATAAGAAATCATAGCAACAATAAATTTATAAAAATACCTGCTTAATCATAATATTTAAAATAATAAAAAATGAAACAACGGTCATAGCATTAAACAAGTATATTTAATTTTAAATTATTCATTCTCAATAAGTAATAATCTAGAAATTTCTAATCAACCCAATGTTTTTCAAAATTGTCATCGTCAATGACCTTATAAACCTCTTTACGGAAAGTAGTAATATTTCTCATTAAATGAGCACGACTGTCATTATGCATTTTAGTTAAAACTTCTTTTACGTTAACAACATCGCCTGCTTCGGACAGCTCTTTGAAATATTTATTCTGCAAAATATCATAAAAATAAATTAAAATACATTTTAAAGCGAGAGAAGCGTTTTTTTTTCTTTTTGGAGAATTGAAATTTAGTACCTGTTCAGCGCCCAACCTATGAGCATGACGTTTTTTATGACCCTTAGCCCATCGTTCTTGCATATCACGGTCCGTATCTTTAATCATTTCCTCTTTCGTTGGAAGTGCTTTTTGTCCAGTTAAGAATTTCATACAAAAACGAACCTTTTTTAAGTAAAGAAAATGAAATAAGTGGATTTCTTTGGAAACGCAGAAAATACAGGACTAATTGAGATTGAGATTATACAAACCTGAATATCAAACATCTGTGTTGTGCATACATAAAATGGTAAGCCAATCAGTGCCATTGTTGGATTATTGATATTAATACAATGTTTATATAATGGCTGAACAAAATTGTCATCAACGTGAATACCACAATCAGTACTCAAAAATGGAAATGTGTATTTGTATCCTAAAGTTAAATTAAAATTAATTAAATCTATTGAAAAACTATCGAATCAAAATAATAACTCACCAGTACAATAAAAGATAACCGAAAATGTTTGATGGCTTCCATCCATAAATTCAACACCAGTTTCTGTTAATTGCTTAACTTCTCTCTTCAAGGTGACATTTTTTGGGAAAATGCTTGCTTTTTCTTCTCTTTCTGATTTGTTATCTTCTTTAGTCTGTTCACCTCCTTTAATACTAAATGTGACGCGTTTCGCTGTGCTTGATATTCCAAAAATTAAATCAAATCCACTGGGACCAGAACCAATAACCAAAACTTCTTCATCTAATTAAAGAATTTATGATGATATTTCATTTTAATGATATAAATTTTAATTAAAATATAATGCTTACCTTTAAATGGTTGAGGACATCGATAATCGTGGCTATGTAATTGCTTTCCTTTAAATAATTTCTTTCCGGGATAGTCAGGAATATTAGGCGTATGATAATGTCCATTACATACAAAAACTGCATCATAAGTGTGAGTTTCATAATTGTTATTAGGAAGATCTTTCACTATAACCTTAAACAATTCAGCGTAATAATGCATCTTTATAAAATAAAAATTTTCGTAAAACATACTTCCCATCGTGATTCCTCTAATGGCGTTACACGAATAACATGATGACAAAATTTTATAACATCCTTTAAATTAAACTTTCTTTCATATGATTTAATGAATTCTAGGACATCCTTAGCAGGAATATATGATTTGCCAGTTTCAGGATATAAAAAATCAGGAAATCCCATCACTTGCTTCGGCAGATTTGTACTATTGAAAATCAGAACAACTTAAAAAGAGACATCATAAAAGTAAAGTTTATCTCTTACTATAATCCTTGATACATGCTAGTATGAACTTTTAGGCCATAGTCATCATCACCAATTTTGTCCGTATATACCCAAATGCCACCGATTTTTGATGTTTGTTCATAAAGTGTAACATCAAAACCATTTTGTAATGCATGTTTAGCTGCACATAATCCAGCTGTACCGCCACCAATAACGCAAACTTTTGATTTGGTCATTTTATTTTTAAAATATCTACATAAAATTGAAATTTATTTTGATTTTACTTGTGACCTTATGGGCGACCTTATCAATACAATATATTTCTTCCTTATTTATAATGATTACGTTTGCCTAGTAACTTGATTATAATTTGGAATAAACAATTTATGTGATTACCATAATCATAAAAAAAAAAAAACTAAATTGTGGTTGCATTAGAATATTGAGATAAGCAAGAATGTACAGTACAAAAACATTAAATATTTAATTATTTCCGCGGTGATAACGATGCTAATAATATTTAATAGAAAAACTTTGTGAACAATAATTTTTTTATTTTAGCAATCAATGACATCATTTAGAAACACTTAATAATATATAACATATTAATTATATATTAATCTTGTCTTTGTACACTTAATGGATATACTTATACATATGAGATTTTTAATCATCCAATATAAACTAAAATAATGTATAAGTAATCCTATGATTATTACAATCACCAGTCAATACGAATATAATGGATTATAATTATTACATTATATGTACAAAAATTATGATATCGTTTATGATAAGATATAATTATCAGATTCTGAATTATCATAATATGTATCTATCGTAGGTATAATAAGTTCAGTATAATATATAAAAATAATGGAAGGTGCGATAACCCGATATTTAGAGATGATGCAATTCGAATAATTACGATAATCTTGAGTTCCATACATATACTTGAGTGTAACAGTTCAAACTAGAGGTCTGCATGAAAAATATAAAATAAGTCCCATAACTTCGACACAATTCCACTGGACATTTTATTAGAAGAATGTGTTTGAATCAAACATTCCTGAAGTAATTTTGGTCCAATCCACGCAGACCTTTAGTTCTAACCCATTTTTGGATGAGGATTACAGGAAACCCAGTATACATACGGAACTCCAAGCTTAGCGAATATTAACCCAGTTGAAACTTCCTAAATTTTTGGGTTACTTAAAATTTCTCAGTTATACAAACAGCACATATATATATATATTATTTTTATGCTAAGTTAATATCAGTAGTGTAAATAAGTTTATTTATTTATTCCATAATTCAAGTAGATTTCACAAAAAAAAAGAAGAAATTCACTATTTACAATTACGTTTTCTATTTACTTACTTGTCGATTGCAAAACGAATAAAATAAAATAATCAATAAAAAGTAGAAATAAAATCACTTAAATGGTTTTTAAACAGTATGTGTTAACATTAATAATTTTATAAAAATTATGTTATTCGCAAATGCGGTGCTCTTTTATAACTGTAACTATTTCCTACTCTGTGTCTGTCTAAGTACTGTAATTATATATGGATGTTTAATTTATATACCACACATCTATCTATAGTTAGTATCTTTAACATTTTTACAAATCATCACAGTAGCGTTGTGCGTTTTTCATGAAGTTGAAACCGGTTATAACTGTCAATATTTCTAATAAATATGTTTTAAGAATCTTTATTTCATATAGTTATAAGATTAATCTGATACTTGGCTATGAATGAACAAAAAAATCAATTAAATTAAATGCCTTTTGTATAGGCATCTGGTAGCTATTAATCGGATATATTATATTATTTATTGTTACTAATTCGGTCATATTTAAACAACAAAATAACACTAAAATCGTATGTTTTGATAAGAACCTACGTATATTAAGTCATTTTTTAATATAAATATTAATATGGATTTTTTTTTGTGTTTCTCCTTCTTTAGAAAAATATTTGTTTATTAAAAGTATTGCTTATTTTAATGTACTCGATTCACATCTATTTGAATAATATTGTATTTATACAAATACATACATATGTACAATTATTCTACTAAAAGTGCAATGAGAACTATTATTTTTTATGATGTTAATATAAGATAAGATATAGTAAATTAGTAAACATATAAGTATATTTTTCTTGTTAAATACAACGTTGAAATCGGTTATTCTTATACCACAGAATATACTATGAAAAATAAAATTAAAAAAAAGAACACATTGGCATTTGAATAAAAAATGCAGAAAAAAAACTCAATGTTGAACTTCTTAAATGGCAAATCTAGTTTTTTTCACAATTCAAAAAAGATGAAGAAAAAAACGACAGAAATAAGAATTTTCCTTTCTTCGTCGTAAATAAATATCATACACACAAATATAATTCTATATAGATATAGTATATTTAGCACAAATCTATGACACACAGAGACAGTCGTAATTTGTGAAAAATATTGCGTTCATTTTTTTCACAATACCGGTAAATTTATTTTAATTTACAAAAATTTTTAATTTTAGAATTGGATCACCATGGCGGCGAATGGATGCATCAAATCGCGGAGTCTTATTAAACAAATTAGCTGATTTAATTGAAAGAGATCAAACTTACATTGCCGTACGTCAATAGAATTTACTGGATATACTTATTACTAAAAGAATACATTATATTGCATGCACATATAATGTAGTATATGTATATTATATAGACAATGTCAAAATAAACTTAACGAAACTTTCGTCGATTGACATTTAAATGTTACTTACACAAGTTCTCACTACTTTTGTTTTACTTTATTGTGGGAAAAAATTTCCGTTAATTAAATTTAAATTTTGTACTTGGCAAAATTATTTTATTATGTTATAAAACTAATACAGCAAATAATTATTATAGAAAACTAAAATATAACATCAATGTCAGCTTACTGTTAAGTTTTTAAAATTAAATTTCATACGAGACGAAAAGTTAATTTAAGTGTGGCCATCAGGCACATAGTCTATTCTACAGTATAAATTTACATTTAAATAATTTGCTATTTATTTTCAGAGTCTTGAAACATTTGATAATGGTAAACCATTTGCTGCATCTTATAGTGCTGATATTCCATTTTCGGTAAAAAATTTACGTTACTATGCTGGTTGGGCTGATAAAAATCATGGTATTTTTTTTATTTTTATAACCACACAAGATATTCATGACCGTTTTTTAATTAATTTTTTTTTTGCTCTTTGTTATTAAGGTAAAACGATTCCAATGGATGGTGATTTTTTTGCATACACACGCCATGAACCAATTGGTGTTTGTGCCCAAATTATTCCATGGAATTTTCCTGTTTTAATGATGGCTTGGAAATTGGGTCCAGCATTAGCTACAGGCAATACAGTTGTTTTAAAGCCCGCAGAGCAAACCAGTTTAACAGCACTATACATTGCTCAACTGACAAAGGAGGCTGGCTTTCCGGATGGTGTGGTGAATGTTTTACCAGGTCATGGAACAACTGGTGCTGCTCTTGCCAATCATAATGATGTTGATAAAGTTGCATTTACTGGATCTACAGAAGTTGGAAAACTAATTCAACAGGCATCTGGAAATAGTAATTTGAAACGTGTTACACTCGAATTAGGTGGAAAAAGTCCAAATATAATTTTAGGCGATAGTGATCTTGATTTTGCTGTTGAACAAGCACATTTCGGTCTTTTCTTTAATATGGGACAATGTTGTTGTGCTGGCTCTAGAACATTTGTGGAAGATCGTATATATGATGAATTTGTTGAACGTAGTGCAGAACGTGCTAATAAACGTACTATTGGCAATCCATTTGATTTGAATACTGAACAAGGTCCGCAAATCGACAAGGAACAATTAGATAAGATTATGTCATTAATTCAAAGTGGTAAAGATCAAGGTGCAAAGTGTGTCGCCGGTGGTGAACGTTATGCTGATATACCAAATGGTTACTACGTACAGCCAACTGTATTTGCTGACGTCCAGGATGATATGAGGATTGCACGTGAAGAAATTTTCGGTCCCGTTCAACAAATAATTCGCTTTAAGAATTTAGAGGAAGTTATTAGCCGCGCTAATAATTCTGATTATGGTTTGGCAGCAGCAGTTTTTAGTAAAGACATTGATAAGGTGAATTATATTGTTCAGGGTTTAAGAGCCGGTACTGTTTGGGTAAATACTTACAATGCATTTGGCGCACAAGTTCCATTCGGAGGATATAAACTAT
This sequence comes from Catotricha subobsoleta, assembly GCA_011634745.2. Classification (NCBI taxonomy): domain Eukaryota; kingdom Metazoa; phylum Arthropoda; class Insecta; order Diptera; family Cecidomyiidae; genus Catotricha; species Catotricha subobsoleta. Next base: position 23,542 of record JAABKK020059195.1, read on the forward strand.
CAGGACATGGTCGTGAAAATGGTGAATACGGCTTACAAGCGTACACTGAAGTTAAAAGTGTTATTGTTCGTGTGCCACAAAAAAGTTCATAAATGGTATGATATTGCACCGTTAAGTGAACGAAAAAATTAAATAGAAACTACGCAGAAGCACAAAACTTAAGTAACTTTAAAATAAATGTTAATTAATAAATAACATAGAATATTTGATTTTTGTAAGAGAATTTACTGAATAAACGGTTATTAAAATTCAAAATTGTAAAAACGGAAAACCATTTGTTCTGACTTATTTATTAAACGCGTAAGTATCTATCAAAATTTCTATTTTTATTTTTTAGAAGCACCTACATTTCTAAATTAAAGAAAATATTTTTATCTGAATAACTTTATTATTACCAATATTCAAGCAGTTATTAAAGTCAGTTTCACAAATCATTGGTAGGTTTTTTTTCTAAATCTAGTAAACGTACTCTCATCGACTATTCTATAAACATCATTACGGTATTTGATACAATCTTCCGCTCGACAATCAGAATTACAGTCATAAATGTCACAAATCACTTCGCGTACATTTTCAATCTCAGCTTCTTCAGCTAGTGTATCAAAATAAACTCTCTGTAAATGAAATTTAAAATATATATATATTTTTTTTTTGAATTATTCTCTGTTGCCTGAAGATAAGTGATAATAATTAAAACCTGAACTACCTGAAGTAATTTTCCCATTTCATGTGCTTTCTTCATTTTATAGCGTTTATTCCATCGTGCTTGCATTTCTAATTCTGTTTCTTTAAGCATATCTTCTTTCGATGGCAGTTCCTTAATTCCGGACAAAAATTTCATACAGAAACGAGCCTTTTGAGAAGTAGTTGAAAAAAAAAAAATTAAATATAAAGAACCAATATCTGTTATTTATTAATTCGGATTTACTTACTTGAATATCAAAAAGCTGCGTTAAAACAGTTTTAAATGGTATACCAATTATTGCCATAGTTGGACGATTGATATTAATACAATGTTTGTACAATGGTTTGACATATTTATTGTCATCAACATGAATACCACAATCAATACTCAAAAAAGGATATGCATATTTGTATCCTTCAAAACAATATAAATTTATAAAAGATAAACAAATAGTTTCCAATAAGCTTACCAGTGCAGTAGAAAATAATAGAAAATGTTTGATGTGTTCCATCAATAAACACAGCACCAGTTTCTGTCAATTGCTTTATATCATTTTGAAATGAAACGTTTTTTGGAAAAACATATTTATGGTTATTTAGATGATGACTAAAAGTAATGTGCTTCGCCGTTTTTGATACTTCATAAACAATATCAATTCCACTGGGACCAGCGCCAATAACAAGCACTTCTTTATCTTTGTGTAGAAACGTCATGAATTTCTAAAAACTTGCTTAAAATGTACTTATTTTTTTATTTAAATAATACCTTTAAACGGCTCGGGACATCGATAATCATGACTGTGCATTTGATGACCTTTAAATAATTTTTTTCCAGGATAGTTAGGTATAGATGGTGTATTATTACTTCCATTGCACACAAAAATAGCATCATAGATATGGGTTTCAACGACACTATTGAGCAGATCTTTCACAATGACCTTAAACGATTTAAAATAAAGCCTTTCTCTTTAAAAATCACTCTAAAACAAACCTTCCATTGTGATTCTTTTATTGGTCTAACGGAGATAACATAATGACGAAACTTTATTAGATCATTCAATTTGAAATTGTTTGCATATAAATTGATAAAGTCAAGCATTTCCTGTGAAGTAATATAAGTGCTCTTTCTATCAGGTATGGAAAAATCTGAGAATCCCATTATTTGTTTTGGTAGATTTGATCTTTAGAAGATATAGCAAAATCAAAGTAAAATTTTCGTTTATATCAAATTATTATTTTATTTTACCTTAATCCCTGGTACATGCTCGTGTGAATTTTCAACCCATACTCATCCTCTCCAATTTTATCCGTATATACCCAAGTTCCACCGATATTTGATGTTTGCTCATAAATCGTCACATTAAAACTATTTTCTAAAGCATATTTAGCAGTGCATAAACCTGCTGCACCAGCACCAATAACAGCAACTTTTATCTTCTCCATATTCTATAAAATATCAAAAATACTCTAATTTTGTGTCATTTTGAATTAATTCTAAAGTTTGCAATTAATAAAATTATAATTCAAATTTTGTTTATTTTTGTAAAGTGTACAAAAACCTGTTGGCTTTCTTCAACTTTTTAAGTCATATACTTTATTTTAATTAAACTTACTTTATATCATTTGTTTAAAATATTTACTGTAAAATTTTATTTCAAGCCAAAAATTTATTGATTAAGTATTTTATAGTATTGATTGATAAGCACAATTACGAGTATCGTGTTAAATATTTAACCAATGCATCCTGTAAATATAGCAGGTAAGTTAAGACTGACGAATACAAATTTATGATACTTTAAGATTTGGCAGCTATCAGCTGATGCATATCATATCAATTTTTTTTTATCATGAAATTTCCATTTTTATTTCTCTCCACTTTAATTCCACAAAATTTATGTCGCCTGGTATAAGTTTGCTTCTAATTTCTGCTGGTTTACTTATTATCTTTTATTTTTAAAAAGCTCAAATATTTACAATTCAAATCTAAAACAAAAAACAATTTCTAAATTGTGACTGCAGATTCTTCAATAGTTGCTCCAGTAGCTAATAATATCTTTGTTCATTTCATATACATTACTTATTACTATTTGTGTCTAACTTTCTTAAATACTAATTTATTAAATGAATTATCATTGGCAAATTATACTTACGTATAGGTAACTAAAATTAGAATAACCTATGTTTTGATTCTTGATTGATTAAATAAATACAGGTAATTTTATTTTTGAGCCGATCAAATAATAATATCTCATAAATAAATAAATAATTTAAAATGCGTTTATTAAAATCACATAGCAAACATTATAAAAAGAAAAATAAAGTAAAAGAATAAATCATTTTTAATACAAGTTTTATTTTAATCGATGTTCAAACAGTTGATGAACTATTAGATATATTGCTGAACATTCCATTAAATAAAATGCTATGTATTTTTTTTGTATTTAGTAAACGTATTCTCATCAACTATTTTATAAATATAATCTCTGTATTTGATACAATCATTTGCTCGATTATCATAATTATCGTCATACATTTTATAAACCACTTCGTGCACTTTTTCAATCTTAGCTTCTTCAGCTAGGGTTTCAAAATAACTTCTCTGTAGAATTAATATATGGAAAATGTTAGTTATTTAATTTAGATTGAAAATAAGTGGTAAAACAGTTACGGAAGTCTAAACTACCTGAAGTTCCTTTCCCATTTGATGAGCATTTTTATTTGTAAGTCCATTAGCCAATCGTTCTTCCATTTCTAATTCTGTGTCTTTAATCATGTCTGCTTTGGATGGCAGTACATTATTTCCACACAAATATTTCAAACAAAAACGAGCCTTAAGAAAAAATCGAAAATTTAATGAAATATTTAGAAAGAGTTATAGTTATCTTATGCAAACCTGAATATCAAACGTTAAAGTCGTACAAACATAAAATGGTAAGCCAATTAGTGCCATCGTTGGATAATTTATATTAATACAATGTTTGTATAATGGCCTGACATATTTATTTTCATCAACATGAATCCCACAATCAGTACTTAAGAATGGAAATGCATATTTGTATCCTTGAAAACAATATAAATTTATATGTTAGCATAAATTTACCGTAAATTGAAAGCTTAAACGTTGTTGGGTCAATCAAAAACTTGAATCATCAACTGTGAATCCCAGAAGTCGGAACCAGATCCAATACTTCGTCAGGGAAGGGACGCAGAAATTCAGCCTTGACAAAGACTAAATAACTTTTTTATATGAGCTAAAATAGAGAGTACTAAAGGTGTTATTTCATTCCCTAAACATAGGATCAGAACCCCTCTTTAGGAACAAAAAAGCCTGACAGCCAAAGTTTACTTACCCTGCAAACCCCCCCCCCCCTTCCCTAAAAAAGTTTTTGTTTTACGGTTCAAAATTAACGATAACTTTAGAATTAACAATTTTATACAAGATATAATGACATCATTTTTTTTAATTCCGCTTACCCGTACAATAGATAATAACAGAAAATGTTTGATGAGTTCCATCAATAAACATAACACCAGTTTCTGTCAACTGCTTTACATCATTTTGAAATGTGACATTTTCTGGGAATGTGCATATTCTATTACTTGAATGACGACTAAAAGTAACTCGCTTCGCTGTCTCGGAAATTGCAAGAACCATATCGAACCCACTGGGACCAGCGCCAATAACAAGAACATCTTCGTCTACATATTAAAAGAAGTTAAATAAAGTGAACACGCAAAATAAAGTATTCCAATTTTCAGATATAATACCTCGAAACCAATCCGCACAACGATAATCATGACTGTGAATTTGTCGACCTTTGAAATTTTTTTTTCCTGGATAATTAGGTATCACTGGTGTATGGTTAATGCCATTACACACAAAAATTGCATCATAGATATGCGTTACGACAACGTCATTAGGCAGATCTTTCACAATAACCTTAAATAACTTAAAATGAAGCCATTTTCTTCAGAAATTATCTTAAAACAAACCTCCCATTTTGAATCCTCTATTGGTCTAACACGGATAACGTAATGAAGAAACTTTATGACATCTTTTAACTTAAAATTATTTGCATATAAATTGATAAATTCAACCATCTCCTGGGATGTGATATATGTGTTCTTTCCATCGGGGAAGGAGAAATCTGAAAAGCCCATTAACGGTCTTGGTAGATTTGCTCTTTAGAAAAAAGTAAATTTTAAGTAAAGATTCGTTCATTTTAAATAATTTTTTTTGTTTTACTTTAATCCTTGGTACATGCTCGTGTGAATTTTTAAGCCATACTCATCCTCTCCAGTTTTGTCTGTATAGATCCAGGTGCCACCGATTTCTGAGGTTTGTTCGTAAACGGTTACGTTAAAATTATTTTCTAAAGCATATTTAGCAGTGCATAAACCTGCTGCACCAGCACCAATAACAGCAACGTTTAATTTTTTCATATTTATTTACAATTCCTGAAATTATTAACACAAAAATCGTTTTTAATTCTGCAAACTTGAATTCAAGCGTGTATAAGGCAAATTTATAATTTCTTTTTAGCGAACATTGATATACACATTCCAATTAACTTTATAATATTAATCTAATTCGCGGTCAAGGTTAAATAGCTTAAATTTTTTCATATGTTGATGTTATTTATTGCGACCATACTCAAAATCATGACAATGAATTATTACGGGTGAGACAATATTAAATTTTATCCAGAAAATAGGATCGTATAAATTTTGTAATCTTTTATGCTTAATCATTGTTTTAAATGTTATTATCTGATTATCTTATATATGATTTCAAAATATACTATTGTTCTAATTATAAGCATCACCTATTATGTTTACAAATAAATTAATTTTGGTAATGCGTTTTTTTTTTTATATAAATTTTAAGTAATAATATTATTTAAAAACCATAAATATTTTAGTAAAGTTTTGATAATTAAATGATAGCTTGAACGATATTTAATAGACATGTATTGTTTATTATTATTACTATTATTCTATTTTAAAGGAAATTGGTACTTACTTTATAAAAATGATTAGAATATAACACTAGATGATTAATTTTCTCCGATAAAATTGAACCCAAATCACTTACTATTTTGAAAATAATCACTTGAATTATTTGTCATAATCTTAACAGATTAAGTTATTTAATTGAATAACATTTGGTGCTTGAATGATAAAAAAAATTCGATCTAAAGTTTCTTTTCGACACTTATGGACACTGTGTGCTGTTTACAATGCAACAGCTCAATGAAAACTGATGAATGAAATATTTCGAACATTTTTATACTATTTTGGCGTGGGCTTATCTGTTCACACACGTCAGTACACATTTTTTTTTATTTAACCCAAACAATCCGTAAAATTTATTATTCAGAAGAATGATATTTTTCTTGGTATTTCATATTTGTGTCAGAATGTTTGTCTGGGTTAATTAATTTTATATTTCTTTTACTTCTCCACTTTGTTTACAAAATATGTTATACAAAATTTGGACCGCCTGGTTAAATTACTTTTTTAATTTCTAAAAGAAGCTTAAATTTAAATTATATTTTTTATTCATAAATTTTTTTAATCAAAATAGTTTACATAATTTAAAATAGTTTTTTTTTTTTTTTATTATTATTTGCTGATTTGAAATATTTGAAAATAAAAGAAATAAGAATATATGCCAATTTTATAATTATCGATTTAAGTAAATATACATTATTATTTTTATAATTGACTTATTAATACTTTACCTAAAATGAATGTTATAAGACTTAATAATAACTACATAATAAATAAATATAATAAAATTGATTTAAATTGAAAATTCAGTTTGTACGTTCAACAAAACAGCTATTCTAAGATTAAATAATTGTTGACTAGTCATTATTCAGTATTAAATAAAGTATGTACTCGTATATCAAATTTTTTTTTGGGTAGATTATAGTTTTTATTCTGTGAAAATTAAAAATTACTAAGCCGTACATTTCCAATTATTAGATATTTACATACATTTTTCATATTGATCAAAAACACCTTCTCTTACTTTTCCGAGAGATATTCTGCAGAGTACACACCAGTAATTTTAATATTGTAATATTGAATAATTTACTTTAATATTATTATTAATACCAGAGGTTGTTTTTAAGAATTATTAGAATAAGATAATATAGTTTCACATTTACAATCATTTTGCTTAATACAGGATAAGTTTTGTATCCTTAAATCTGTTTAAAATGAAAATTTCACGTTTCAAAGGTAAATTTTTAATATACTTATTTAACTACTATGTGAAAAAACTACCTTAAAAATGTTTTGTACCTTAATACATATCAACGTAATTTTTAATATAAGAATTGAAGGCGATATATTAAATTTTTGTCAAAATTGTGTTTTTTGTGTTCAAACGTATTATTTACAGTTAAATTAATTTTTCACTTATCCTGGAAGCAATCAGACATTTTTTTTTATCCATGTATATGTATACGTATATGTTTAACACATAGTTTTCTTATGTATAGAATCTAATATGCATCTCTAAAAAAAACCAACCACTTAACTTAAAAGGTCATTTTTCTCCAAACTTTGAATATGTGACATTTGTATATCGCTTTCATTCATGTAATAAATGTAATCCTTCAATTCAGTGTTCAGAATGAAAATTACAACTTTTTATGTAATTTATAACCAATAAAGGTTCTAATAAAGAAGCAATAATAGCTTCGAATCATAGATTATAAATTACATAAAGTTGTGGTTTTGATTGTGAAGATCGAAATTCCGTATCAAAAAAAAAAAAATAAATAAATAATTAAGAGACAGTCGCGAGCTCATTATAATATTGTGAGATTTAATAGTCGCGCAGTGAAATTTTTTAAAATCTAAAATCTAAAAAAGAATACTTACTTTATATTTTTCAAAATTTTTCCTGATTAATACTTCTCAGTCTTACACAGGGGCGCCGACTCCAGGGGGGCTCTAAGGCTTGAGCCCTACATTGCAGTAAGCACCTAAGGCTCAGATACTTTTGAGCCCTATATAAAAAAATTCATTGTAAACAAAAATAAAAAATAATTAAATCATTCATAAATGAAATTATTTTTTGTGAAACACAAATAGAAAAATATGTTAATTTTAAATACAAACTACAAAAAGATTGTAAGAACAACAAAGTCGAAAAAAACACCCATCTATTTTACTAAATTTTCAATAAATACATTTTATTTAAGCGGGTATCCCATATAGAAACATATCATCAGAATTATGTTCAGTATCATGTTCAGAAACTATGTTCTATATGGGATACCCCATATGTAATATAGTTCTTCGAACTAGATTGGAAATAGTGGAGCTGATCACCATAAAATGCGAGTATCGATATCGACATGAAATGACGTCTCAGTGTAAAAATCTACTCAAAATTTCTTGTTAAATACGTATGCAATTCACTCACAAACGGCATTTTATGTTAATACTCGCATTTTAGTGTGATCAGCGCCACCATTTCCATTCTAGTTCGAAGAACTATATTTCCTATGGGATATCCGCTTTAGAAATACGTTCGCTTTAATTAAAGAATAAGAGCGGTTTTTTGATTTCTACTATTTTAATGTTTAATATTTGTTTTAAATATATTTTGAATAATAACATTAGAAGAACCTATTCATGAAAGGTCTGTTATTTGGTGTAATCGTGTTATTTGTTATATTCGTGTTTAATTTAACAAACGTGTCATTTATTTTTTTATATTTCGTATGAAAACCGAATAGCACGATGTTATTCAAAAAACATGCTAGGAGGCACCTTTTTTTGATCTGTTAAGCTTAATTCACATGGCCACAAATTCACTGCAGAAACATACGTTCTCCCTCGCCCGTATATCTTAATTCGTATATAACAAATATACATTTTCTTAAAAAATACGCGCACACCTACTATGATGCAATGTCAAAAGGGCAAGAAACCTCGAAGCTGCATAATATATTATGGTTTTTTTTTAGGGGGAATGTGAAACTTGTACAATATTTTTACAATAATTGCCATTTCATGTTCCATCCATATAAGAAATGTCATGTGTATGAGTGGGACAGTATGTTTCTGCATGGACGTCTTTTTGGCCACGTAAATGTGACTTTATTCTAAAATCATTTGACATTTATAACATGTAAATAATACGGATTTAAAAAAGTCATGAAAACCACAGTGTGGTTAATATAACGAATAACAAAATTTTAAACTGTGTTAAATATACAACATTTCATGAATACCTCTATTATGTATATATTTTTATTTTGGTTTTTTCGTTAGAGCCCCTCATTGTCAACTGAAAAGTCGGCGTCTCTGGTCTTACATATGTAGAGTAGCGGAAGTGCGGCACCCCTAAGATAAATTAAAGTTATACGCACTAAATTTCATGTGCAATTAAATTTTACCATTAAATATTTAATAATTCCAAAAAGAAAGAAAAGAATTACATATAACAAAAAATATGTATATCTTTATCTATATTCTTTGGTTATAAATAAAAAAAAAATGTTATATTTTACAAAATATTTGACAAGCAATTTCCGTGATATAAAGAAAAACGATGATGAAATTACATAACTTTTTACTTCTTTGTATACATCTACAAATACAAGCAGTATCAGATTGGGAGGTGATATCAATCTACTGTTCCTATTCTCTTCTGTTATCTTTGAAATGTTACTTAAATGAAAAGATTTCAAATAAGTTTGATTTATTAGAAAAAAGAGAAAAAATAAATTAACATATTTCTTTATAAATTCAATTCATATAATGTAGGTAATCAGAATATAACTTACAGAAAGTAAATTATTTCAAAAATCGTATATAGGGACGAAGTTTTAAGTCCAGAAATTTGCGTGACATTAACGAAATAAAATCTATAACCTAAAAACTCTGTGATTCAAAATTTTTTTTTATTAAAATCGCGCGCTTGATTTTTTTTTTAATTATCTTAACATTGAATAACATGGAAAATTACGACGAACTTATTCGGTCTGCCGGTGGATTAATCCGATACTGATTGTATTTACAATCCATCGATTATCGACACTTATCGTAATAAGTACTCTAACAATATTGTTAAAAATAAAATATATATGCGTTATTAGATGAGTTTGAAGTATGAATTTCAAGTGTTTTTAATTCCGAAACCATTTTTAGATAAAACATTATCGATGATCGTTTGTATTTATTATGAGAAAAGCATTTTAAATGATTAATAAAAATACCACAGTTAATCAACAAAAAAAAACGAATCTATTAAAATATTAGAATTTTGACACATTGACGAATTTGTTGCAATAGCATGCAGCATATAAAAAAAGAAAATATTCTTAAGTATATCACGAAATCTATTGATTGAAAGTTAATAGATACACTACCGCTCAAAAGTCTGAATACACCCGCAATTGATGTATAATTACTTGAATATATTGAGAACCAGTGAATTAAAAGAGTTGATATTATACTCGTTTGAAAGCTTGGTAAAGTATCTTTTAAACATATATAGACCTGGTGGTTTGACCTTCTGCAAGGTGGTTTTCCCAATTAATGAAAAATGCTTAATCCTTGAGGTTCAAAAACGAACTGCCGATTTTTATAAATTTTGAGCGAATACAACCAAACTTTCTCAGATTGTAGTACTACTAAAGTAGTACAACAAAGACATTTTTTTTTCGATATCCTAAAAGGGGTTTAAAAATTATGACCGTTCTAACTTTTTTGTTTGAACCGTCCATAACTTTTGAATCCTTTACCTGATAACTCCCAATCTATGTCAGACTGTACTAATACTTACTACTTACAATGTGAGTGGGCCATTCCACGAGGAAACACGTCACACACGTCACGCAATTTGAATTTTAATAGCTCTGGAGCCAAAAGACCTATAAAGCTGGTTGGTTGACCCATCATTTGAATTGAAAATAATCTTTCTAAAACTAGGTCCACCAGCTTTCTAAGTCTTTTGGTTCCAGAAATATAAATTGTTTGCGTGACGTGTGTGACGTGTTTCCTCGTGGAATGGCCCTGGTAGAGTTTGGTTGAAATCGGTCCAGGGATGCAGAAGTTATAGCCCAGCGATTTCCAATCTGTGGTCCGCGGACCCCTGGGGGTCCGTTCAATTGGTGTTGGGGGTCCGCCTAATTGGAGGTCGAAAACTCATCATAGTAGGAATATATGTATTACTATTTTTTTTGATTGGTACCTGTAGGGACATATTTCTCCAATACATAGATTAATTTTTTTGGCTTTTGGTTCACAAAGCACCGTTTTTTTTTTGTTGTTTGTTAGCACAAGTTACATTTATAGAAACATAACCTTAAAAAATTTCATATTTGATCACAAATAAATTCGCAATAGTTATGCAAAACGAAATATTAAATTGTATTCAAAAAATAAATACATCCATCGCACTAATGTTTTGTTTAAACTGGTATTACACGTAAGTGTAAGTGCACTAACAATG